>JAIPRL010004954.1:0-34944 GCA_025469235.1 Pemphigus obesinymphae
TATCTATGAGAAAAATAAAATTCATATTATAATAATCCATGGAATGTATAAATATTTGCTGAGTGAGACAGAAGATTCGGGAACGCCTGATAATGAGTATGGCCTATCCATTGTGTATTATCTATGGGTACGATAGTGAATAGTAGGACAAAAAACATACGAAATTTATATAAAATATTCCAATAATATGACTTACCAAATGGTTTTGGAATAAAAATACGTAAAATCGTAGATGAGAAGTGTATAAGAAGGCCGATTTTTTATGTATTAATACGTGTATTCGCCTCATCATGGATATATCGACTGCGATGTCAAATTCAAATATAGTTCAACTTTTACTATTGCACCCTTTTAATAGCTAGTCCTATGTAGGTAGATTTTATAATATAGGTAGGTATATATACCCAGCGACGAGACTAGGAATGGTTAGGTACATTCCCCACCCTGGAAAGTAGTCGACAAAAATAGAAAGTTGATACACTTTTTTTTTTTTGCTTATTTATCACGTTTTGAAGGAGTATTTCGGAATTTTGTCTGAAAATTATAAAAATTGTTCTGAAAATTTAGTCGGCAAAATTAGAAAAATGTTGATGACATTTTTATTTTTTTTTTTGCTCATTTACATTTCAAAGATATATTTTGGAGCCAAAACCCTCCTCCTCCTCAGAAATATGTCTTCGGATCGTCCCTGTATATACCTACATTCTATTTGTTTTCAATAAAACGTATTTTTTTTGTTTAATTATCAAAATGAATAGACTACAATATGTATCTTATTGTGCATAATATATAGGTATATATGTTCTAATATCCTAACCAATACCTATAGGTATAATACCTACATCTACTGCAAAAGTTGAGTTTTAAATTATTTATTTCATAATAAAGTTTTTCTTTAAATATAATATATACCCACTTTGGTCACGTTTGATTCTTAATAATAATTCAAACTTTCTACGGTATATTATTATACAAAATTATCTTTTGTTTTTTACAAAATTTTCTACACTTTTATGTCAATGCGTATCTGAGCCTGAAGCGTTCAAGAGAGGTTTTATGAAGATTTTGATATACCTATGTTGTCAATATATAGACTGTGTTACTTCTTCTTAAGTATCGATTTTATGGATAATGGAAAAAATCTAATTAAACTCTCTTCTTGCAGCTAAATATGTCCCTTGTGAAAAAAAAACAATATATATATTATATAATAAAAATGTAAGGAAAAAAATATAACTAGTTTATACAAAATGATTACATTATATAAGATAATATTACAGATTACCTGTATAAATAAGACAGTCTAAACGGTTTAAATAAACTATATAACACTCTATCTAGTATGAGTGCGCACTGTATACGTGCCGGGAGTGTAATACACTATGTATGGACACCACTTGAAATGTTGAGAGCCAAGAGCTCAAACGTATCTCCGCCCAATAGTATTTTCTATTAAATATTTTTGAAATATGTCTCAAAAATATATAATGCGACAATACTATTTACATTTTATGTTACCTACTATTGAATAGGTGCAAGTATAGGTGATAAGAAAAATAAATAAAAATAGGAATTTATAATTTAATTATAAATTAATTATAATATTCTTTACATTTCCGGTAAAAAACCATTGTTTACGTATAGGTACCAAAGTTAAAATAAACCACAATTTTAATAATCAAAATATTTGTTTTTATTATTGCTTAGACCCAGAGGTATAGTACGAAGTATACCCATGGCATATAGTTTGAAGATCCTTAATTATTTTTTTAATAAGCATTTTATTAACCATATAATGTTTTTTCAAATTTTTCAATACAGGTTTAATTTTTTCAATACATTTAATATATTGTATAGTATATATATATTACATACCCTTAATAATTGTAACTTTTTATATGTTACATGTATATTCTATAGGGCTTTAAATTGCTAAAAGTGTCACATGAACTTAAGAGAATGCCATACACCCGTTTTTTTAGGGGTTCTGTATAGGCAATTTTTATAAAATATTAAGAAAAATGAAAACCCAACAATTTAAAATATTTAAATACATTTTCAAAGTAATTTAAAAATATTCCTGTGTCATTATCTAACCTGCCTGTGTAAAAATTAAATATTTTTGTTTAATACTTACTTTCGTAGGTACTTCAAGTTTTGTTGCTTTTAGAATGATCACGGATCGTTAATATTAGTACCTATTAAATAAAAGTAGAGAACTTTTTTTTTAACTTTTGACTCTTAAAAAAAGTTGAAATTTTATAATTTTCAATTAATTATAAAAAATACAATATTAAAAAATGAACAAAAAAGGCTCTGAGAAAATCTAGTAAATGGTATCAGACTTTTGTGGATATAAAAATAATTTTCCTGCGACCATTCTAGCCGATGATTATAATATGTACATGTATGAATTAGAGTAGTTTTTCTACTAAAGAAAGTATTTTATATTATATAAGTAGGTACATTATTCATAATATATAAATCTGTACACGAACTGATGAGTCCATATTAATATTATAATACACGCATTGCCATTGTGGATATAGTAACTCAGGAACAAGGATTAAAATTAAAATTAATATATTATACTTGTTCGTACGTAAAATAATGAAATTTAAATCGTTGATAATAAAAACAGTTGGTATCATTGTCAAATCAATCGTTGAACTGGACGGATCAGATCGTTGAGTTCATCGTTGACGTTCAGCCATAGAAAAGAAATAGATTATAATAGGTACATCTATATCTAGTATAAATTAAACATCGTCATAAACATTTTTGTCATGAATTTCATTTACAATATCATTTACGTTCGTGTTCAAATCTGCTGTCTTGGTTGAGCGCTCAAATTAACATTGAATTGTTCTTCGGTTCTTTTATTAGGCATCAAGACAGTAGGCAATCAGTAATTAAATTGAACAGTCGCACGTGATTAAGATCAGCTTGTGCTCTTATTGTATAATTTCTCGATAGGTAATGTTGGATTTTTGGTCCGGTCGTGTGAGTAAAACCAAATTTTCCAATTTTAATATTATATAAGTCATATGATTATTAGTTTATAATGTTTATAAAATATTTTGTTTAGGTGTAAATTTCTTAATTTAGTTGTAGCCGTCATCGTAGGCAATCTTTTCATTTGGCTTATAGCCACCCGTAGTCAATCGTTTCATACATAAATATTGCCGTACTAGTTGGGACCGTCGAGGGCAATTTCTTATCATTACCTATAGTTCTTTGTTGTATTGGTTTTAAGGGGAAGGGGAAAATTACAATTAAAAAATATTTAAATACATTTCAGAAGTAATTTAAAAATAGTCCTATATCAGTGACGCACTTTTATTGTGACGTATTAATAAATAGTCATTGAAAACGAGTTAAAACATGTTTCAGGAGATGAATGTTTCTGAGAAACTTATTGGATTTAGTGTTTGATAACTTCTATAAAAATCTTTACACTGAAAAATAATCTAAATTTTTACTTCGACGATTATCGATAAAATTATTAGATGTTCAGTTTTATAAGATTGAATTTTCCCGAATTTTCTATTTTTAAAAGTTTTCTAACTCAAGTAATAAGAACTTTATTAAAAATCACCCGTGCAAAAATTAAGACAATCTCATAATCTTTAACTTTCTATTGATGTTGTTATATGCTAAAATAATTCAGTTTTCTAGATATATGCATCTCATGAAGCAAGTTTCACGCGAGGAAAAATAGTGGAATGTATAAATTAAGCAGGGGGTCGAAATACTTCATTGAAAACGTAAATAACATGTAAATAAGTAAAAAAAGGGTCATCAATTTTTTTTTTTTGTATTTTGTCAACAATATTAGACTAATTTGCCGTCTGACATTTATTATAATATTTAGCGACAATTTTGCTGAATAATTTCCCAAGTAGGGAGGGGAGGACCTGCCTCTTCTCAAGACGGCCCTGCTCTTAAGTAGGTATTAATCATAAGTATTATTCCACGTTATCATTTATTTGCTCATACAATTTAACATTATCATTTGTCACTTGTGCATTGTTATGTCTGTTAAAATAAAACTTTCAATGTTTATGATGTAGAGTACTTGTGGATATTATTTTAATAAAATTAAAAAACTCGATTCCACAAAAATATATTACTTTTATTTTGCACATACATAAGTATTTTGTTAACGATGTTATCATATTCAGTACACAATATATTAATATATATACAGATATTATTAGTTGATTAGTCATCATTGTGTAATGATAACATCGTTATCGAATTACAATTATGTGAAAAATAAAAGTATTTTTGTGGTATCAAGTTTTTTAATTTTATTAAAACTTTCTATTTTTATTGTCATAAAGAAATAGTTTTCATATGTACATTATATATACATTATTATTAATTACAGTTCATTATACCTATTTTGGTGTGCAACAACCAGATAAGTCCACGCACACATAAAGTTTATAAAAGTTTTTATAATTATGCACTGAAAGTTAAAATTTTAAAATTGCATGTTATTGTAAAATATTGTGTAGGCTACAAAACGGTGCAGATATTTTTAAATACTTGAGTATTCTAAAGTATATGAAATTCATTTTATGCTTCTCCCGTAAAGTTTGAAAAAAATAACTTACCTATTTAGTTATTACACCAAATCCTTCAAATGTGATTAGGATGGTTGAAGAGGTTAATTTTTCTTTACTTTTTCGATAATCGTGTAAGGAAGAATTACCGAAAAACGCGGTGATAAATTAATTAAAAATATTTATTAAAATTAAGTAATTTCGAAAATAATGGTTTTAGGAACTTGAAATATTCACAGAGTATGTATTTTACAGTCTACTATTGTCTACGTTGGCATCGTAAATATTTTAATTTTAAACTTTTTTTTTTTTTGGCATTAGGTCAGAATCATTTTATCGAAATAAATATAATATTTTTACCATTGCATTCAAATTCAATATACATCCAATACCTGCAGCATATATTCTATCCAACGAGCGAAGCTATACTGAGCGGGGTTTTTCGTCTTTTTACCTATATTTTTAATGATTGTAAATGGTGATTGTATTTTAGATTCTGAGCGAAGCGAGGAATGTATTGGTTTTATGAAAATACGTTTTATTATTTTTATGTCTGTACCCAAAAAATCTATAAGAAGTTCTCCGATCATTACATGTAGCGCTATTTTCTGGTAGAAAATTGCATTTAGTTGGTACTTTAGAGAGGTCATTTTTTGATTTTTTATATTTTTTCGATAAACGCGTAAGAAAAAACTATCAGAAAATTAGCATAAAAATCGGAATACACGATGGTGATAAAATTCTTTATAATTACTTTACTACTACTTCTTTACAACTAGACATGAAATGTTCACCACAAACGTATATACGTACAATTTTAATATAAAACTTTTTTACCTTTTTTTAGGCTATTTATAGCAATATGCAAATTTGAGACATTCAATTCATAATGGGCTTAATTTTAGTATTTAAGAACTGAAAATACAGTATTAAAAATATGTTATTCTAGCGACATATAAAATTTTTTACAAATTGGTACGTTCTGTTGAATCACATTCATGTGACATCAGTGCCCAATACCCATATTTGTGACTACTTTTGGCCCCTTTAAAACAGAAATTGATGACATCACTATATAAATACCTATATAATACACATGCTTATACCGCATATAATTAACCATCTTATTAGTACTTATATCAGGGAATAAGACTCTAACATTTTCGTACTACGCACTTCGTTTATATCTTATTATAGTATTATTATTATTTTTTGCCCATCAATAATATAGTTTGCACTGTGCCCCCGTCCTATGACGAATGGTACTACACATTTTCAAATTTCGCACTACACGTGACTTTTGGCCCTGCCTTATGTGATTTCTGTGAAATTCCCGACACGCTCGTCATCGCTGCAGGGATTATTCGAAAAAAAACCTGCATATTATGATCTATAGTATACGATTTACGTCGAGTGGATAGAGGGATTTAACAATAATAACGATCGCGACTGACAGCTTTCTACACTCATGAATCCCGCGACACGTTAAATAGGTCTCTAGGGCACATTATTAATACTATAATATGTATTATTATTATTATTATTATTATTATTATTATAATGCTACTGCCCGCATCGTGTTTTGGGCAAACAACGAACGTTTAAAAATGCATCTCGTGGCCGGCAAATAATGAAAATAACATAATACATATGATATTATATATCCGGTGGTCCTGCTGCATGATGATGATCAACGGTCGACATCAGCTGAACTTTGCCGATAGCTATATAATATAATATTATATATTGTATATTCTATTTTATGAAATAGAATTTTAAATTTAGGTATGTATAATAAAATATGTAGGTATTATGTTTTTCGACAAAACGTTGTCGCCCGGGCCACATAATATTATTACCATGCATATGCATCATATGGTGGGTGATCGGAAACGTTCGTTAACGTTTTATTGTTCGCGCGCGCAAAAACGGTTTTCACCGAACACCACACAACCCATTTGCGTTTTGCACGATAATTATTACTGTGTTCGGGGCGTTTTAAGCGATAAGTAAGTACAACGCGCTGTAAACGGTTAATTATTTAAAACGAAACTTGGAAAACGTATATATAAATGTTTTATGTTCGATCGAGGGTTAGGTAATGCGTATAAAAGTCGTACACTATATTATTATGTTAAAATATAGGATCCAACAGCTACTATATATATTATTATAAAAATCGGTGTTTTACGACCGAAGTATATTCCGTTCGTTACGTTTCTAAAAATTCATGAACCCATGATATGTCGTCACACTTATTGTAGAAGTTTTCCGAGCACTTTACGCGTATATAGGCGGTGTAATATATATAGTGTGTCCATATATTATATTCCGTAAATTCCGTTTTACTACCATTTCCGCCCCTAATCGTGTCCGAATTACCATAATACACTACTAACGTCCATTAAGTAAATTGAACCTATTGTGGCGACCTGGAAATTATTGTTGGAAAAAATATGTATATATACTAGTATATATTTACCGGTCTGTAGTAAATATTTGTAACACTTATGGTTTTTGGCCGTTTATTTTTCATTGTGAAACACCGTCGTAATTAACTACTCACATATCTCTGTACCAATAGCGGAAATTAGGTAGGTAGGTTATACCTACTTTGTTTTTTTTTTTTTTTCAGTTGCTTTTGGTCTTTATGTAAATATAATATAACGTATAATCTATAAACCTCTCGCTCGGCTTTCGTCGGATAACGGGAACCCTCTCGACAACGGACGTATTCTGCGCCGTACCGGTGTACGGATGAGGCGATATTGTATTATGGCTATAGGTAGGCTTGTACAGGATGTCTCCCAGCTATAGCGAGTAACGCGTTACAGGGTCCTGCAGTTCAAAGTTTCGACTAGATTTTATTACTCGGGAAATGAATAGTCGTCATTATTGTCTATTCTATAGTGTATATTGTTCCGCGACGATTAAACGTTTATATATTCCTCGAACATAATATTTCAAATATGCACACAATATAACTAAAAAAAAATCAAATTAAAAAAATTCTCTGTTTTGTTTATGTTTTAGTGTTCAGCTTCCAAGTGTACCTACTACATTCCATCAAATTACCGTGTATTTTTTAATTTCATTCTTTAAAACAAGTACTGAAAATAATAATATACAACAAAAATGAGGGGTTACCACAGAGTATTGTACGCTACAATAAAGTGTCCAGGGTAGTTACTATACATAGTAGTAGAAATATTTTACCTGGACCTTTTATGCGATCCCGTAACGCATTCGTCGGAATACCCTGTATATATTTCTAGTTGTTTTTCTTTTATACTAAAATGTGTTCTGAAATATTTAAAATATAATCGATTTTTCGTATCGATACTATCAAAATATATAACGTATAAACTACGTCTCAAAGAATATAACAATAAGCAGCAGCAGCAGCAGCAGAAGCAGCTGAAATATGTATATTTTTTGGTCTCATAAAGGGCGTAAATCCCGAATAATTGGCATATGTTATACATAATTCAAAAACAAAAATATATCTACCTACCTATATAGTGTTGTGAATTTTGATTTTTAAGTTTATAAAATTATACGTCTAGAATTTATGATAAATGATTCATAAAAATTAAAGTTGTTTTAAAATTTACTAGCGATATTTACATGTATATTGCACAATCAATGTTTATATCATAAGTATAATATATAGACTTACAGAGTATATAGTGTACTTTAATGAAATACTGCATATTATAGATATACTATATATTTACGTACCTAATTGATTCTCAATTATTATAAATAATATATCTTCATAACATTTTTAGAAATTTATTATGAATGTTTAAATATTAATAATAATAAGAATATAGTTATTATAAATTAAATGTTAGACAATCAACTGATTTCTTAGTCTGATAAAATACGTTACAATAGTTATAATACTGTTAAATGTGGTAATTTTAAAAATATAACTTGAATTAACCAATTAAATATATTTATTGTGTCCCCTAAATTGGCTAAATTATTATCTTCGTCGTTCATTACCATAAAAACTAAATAAATTCTGTATTTTTGTTAATGGTGTGTTTTTGTATGTGTGTCTTTGTAAATAAATTTTCAGGCAGTAGTCATACACCATAAGTTCTATATAGACCTTATATCGATTATCAATTAGATAAATTGTAAATTAGTTTTAATATACGAACTAAAAATAAAGAAATTTATGACAATATTATTCTGCACCAAATGTGTTTCGGACGTTGTTATATTTTAATAAATTAAAAATTAATAATTATAATATAAGTTTTAAATTAATGATTCTAGAAACGTCAAATTTAAATTCATTGAGAGTATAGTTAAAATTAAAAAAAAATTTATTAAAAAAATTGAATACTCTTATTTAAAAAAAAAATATATTTATATATTATAAAAAATAACAATATACCTAAAGGCTTTAGGTAGGTATATGTATATATAAGTAAAAGTGTAAAATTAACATAGGTATATTATAAAAAAATAAACCAAGAATATTCAAAAAAAGTACTTATTAAAAAAAATATTATAAGTTACAACTAGTTTCGACCGTAAGTCATCATTAGGCTACAAATGAATAAAAAAAAAAGCAAAAAAGGAATACTGAAAATATGAAAATTAATAATTAAATTAATTTTCATATTAATGGCTAATGCATTTACACCTACAAAGCATTTAGATAATCATTATATTTACAAAATATTTTCTCATCGTTACTACAAAAATCTTCTCAGTTAATTATTTTAAAGATATTTTTTTCTTCATTCCTAAAAATATTTTTAGTTTATTCATTTATATACTTCATGATTCTATTCAGTACAGAAATATTTTATAATGAAAAATTTTAATCGATTATTTCCAAAACAATACATAACGGAGAATTATTATTATATAATATATATATTCAATATATCTAAAATATTAATGGTTTCAAAATGTGAATGACACGCTGTACATGTACCTTGAATATAATATTATATTCGATTTGAATAACAGATTCGAGACATTAATTATCTATTATAATCTATTCAAAAATATTAAAACAATACAATTTATAATAATTGTATAACCGAAAAACATATATTATAGTATTCTGGACGTCAACCGTGAAGATTTTCTACTCCCAAATATTATAAGTTAATTTTAAAGGTCAGCTGTTGTTTAAAACTATACACGTTTTTAAGTGTTCGCTATTAATAGTTACAGCTTAGTGATACTTTTGTACGCTCAGTGGCCACAGACACTAAAAATTGTTATTATGTATTCATTATTTTTATATTTTTTTGATTTTATGAAACGTATAGTTTACGTTTGCTCTTGCGTAACTTTTATGCAAAAATTATAATATTACTTATAGGTATATTTAGGTATGATTTTTTTTTTTTAATAAGGGCAGTTTTATTAAAATACATTCGTTGAATAATTTTTTATCAATCAATTATTATTAAAAAACAAGTGTATATAAACACTATATCATATCATTATAGATATATCTACAGGAGCCCCCATGGCTTGTGAAAAAAGTGCATTCACCTATGACTCCCTTCCCCTAGTTAACTAAGGATATTGTACTTCAAGTCTTGGGAATATTAATTGTTAAATGTAATAAAATTACAATTAGGTAATCTTTACTTTTATAAAATGTAGTGACATAACATAAATCGTTTATTTCGGTAAAACAATTCTGAGCGAAGCTCCGTGTAGTATTATTTTCTAATTGATTACAATTTCCCGTTGTTTTCGGTATTTTCCTTTACGCTTAAAAAACTACCGAGAAATTTTAAAATTAACCTTTTTAAAATATCAGCTATTATACTATTACTACTACTACTACTACTACTACTACTACTACTACTACTACTACTATCTACTACTAAATTTCTCATTTAAACGAAGTTTACCTGAAAAATCCTAATAGATTCCTACCTAAAAAAGTATAGGCATACAGGATACAATAAGACAAATCGAAGTTCAAAATTGTGTAAAAATTACTGAAAAGTGGTTAGGAAGTTTTAAATTTTTACGACGTTAATATAGTGCTATAGTAAATATTTAGTATACTTAGTACAGTTTGTGGAATTTCAGTTATTTAATTTATAATGATTTTCGGTCATTTTTGACGGGTAGTTTTCCTTTACGCTAAAGAAAATTACACGAGAAAATCAAAAAATGTCTTCTTTAAAGTGCTAATTATATAGAATGAATTTTCTATCAAAAATCAACTGTTCTACTAAAACACTCTTACTAACTCCCTTTAAAAACGAACGGGAAATATGCAGTTAAATAACTGAATACCTTTTGGATTTCGCATCAGAATCAATGTTTTATAATTACACCATTATAATACAATAATGTAGTAAAATATGAAATTATACAGAATATAATATTATGTGTGAATGGAATTACCGTAAAACCTCTGCAGTTTACGGACACGTTTTCATTAATCTACAAAGGGATATTTCGTTATACCTATAGGTAATATAATGTCGAAACTGTCATTCTACACTCTATAGTAGTATAGTCATATCGATTAGACAATGTTTACCAGTGGTATTCAAATTTGTTCAACACACAGCTCCTACAAAGTCTCTGTACAATATATTGGTGGCTCCCAAATTATTAATCACAATAAAAAGATAATTTTGACTGCACTTAACTGTGGCGAATGACATTCGGGTACTAGTGACTCTAATCACGGCACGTTTAGGCACTATTTCATAATTCATACAAATACCAAAAATATAGAAAGTCTTATTATATTTGGTATATTTGGGTACCAAAAATATAAAAGATCATGGCATATTTAGTCACTAAAATATTTGTTTTTAAATTAAGATTTTTTAAATTTGCGGCATTTGAATCACTCGCATACAGATGTAATACTAACGGCTTACTGTTAATTTTAATGAATTATATATCAAAATATATTTTTTAAATAAAAAGTTTGTTCATATTAGTATATTATATTATAATGTAATATATAAAACGATATGTATAAGTACATATAACATACAACCTGAAGTGCCCAAACGAGGTTGTTGAAAATACAAATATTGGTGTCCAAACGGATCATGATTTTTCCAGGTAAAAATATCGTCTATTATCCAGGTAATTAACATGCGCCCGAAAGGACCACTTGTCAGTCATGTCACCGATAACGCCATTATTGTAGGTAATAATTTTCGGAATTCCATAACCGCCATAATATGACTGTTATCATATCATGCTATTTTTTTTCTCTTCTTCTGTGCTGCGGCTCCCTTGACCAACAATCTTAACGCCCTTTGGAGCCGCGACGCGCAGTTTGAATACCTCTGATGTAGACAATCATTTGATGTCCGAAAAATCATAATATACAGCATTAAAATAATAATCGTATACGTAACACACGCTACCCCATCCCCATTTCTGTATATACCTATATCATATGTATTCTATCGAAAATTTTTTCAACCTTATGTAAATATACTTACGTGTTTAAAATTAAAATATACTTTGTATGATGTGACTGCGGTTAGATTTACCGAGGTATATTAGGAATAACAAATTTTTCATACTATTAGGGTACATACTTCAAAGGGTAACCGGGAATGGTTTATTATAAAGAGCTAATGGTCTATGCGCGCCCTCATACGGTTTCACACCCGCGTCGGGTAGTTTTTATAATATGCACGCCGATGGGAATTTAATACGTGTTTTCGAATTATTTTATAATATTGACATCGCGAATGCCCCTCGAACAAATTACGCCCTCACGTGGACAACGCACTTGTTCGATTTTTCGACACGTTATATGATCATTGGTATACACACTCGAAAAGAAATCGGCTGATTTTTGTGTTTATTATAATATAGACACGTCATCATTACAATGGCCAAAGTGATTTCAACGGTGGGCCATGACCTGAACTAAAAGCCGGTAAACCGTAGCGGATCCGAACGGTTAAAAAAAGATACAAAAAAAAAAAAAAAATCAAATAAAAAAAAAAATCTGTAACCCAGGGCACCCCGATATAATGAAACCGGATTTTTCTCGAATTTAGTATTTTTTTAGTATCAGGTATTTTATTTTATTTTATTTTTTACAGGGGAGAATCGCACATACCTATACAGTATTGTACGGCGATCAGCGCGTATATGCGTATTCGATTCCAATTGTGTTTTGGAAATTGTTTGTAAGATAGGTATGTATACAATATAAATTATGATAATGTATATGGGTACATTTTATTTCGTCTTTTTTACCGATATATTTACACAGTTTACGCGTATAATGTATGTTTCACACATATAACGGTTAAACGGATGGTATAGTGGTGTATGTTTTATTTGCGCTGCGTGTTGGCACCCTCGGAATCGCGTCCAAATGATATCGTTTTAAAACGTATAAACGACCATCGTGTTCCGCACGACACTCTCGCATTTTTTTCGTCCTCTCTCCAAACACATAGGTACGTACGTTCGACGAAAATATTATAAATTATGTGATATTGTCCTACGGTCGTTTCTCAAATAAACTTCAAAGTTCCCACTCGGCTCACTAGAAACACTCCTCCCTCTTATATATCCCTTTTTCTTCTTCAAAGTATTCGTTAAACTCTCCTATACGTATCCGGTCTTATGCGTGTCTTGCAAACGAAGACACAGCCTTTAATTTTCTCTAAACTTTCACTGACCAGGTCACCCTTCTTTTTATTTTTTGTCGTATATATTTAATTGTTGTTATCACTACATACTCTTGTTATATTTTCGTTATTCTACTCATTGTTTTATATTTTATTCCATTCTCTTGTCTTGGGCTACGGCCCGTTTTGTAAAAATAAATCAATAAATACATTATCGTGGCGTGTGTATTTAACTATTCATCCGGACATACACATATTATATATTGTACGCTCGCGATATATCGGTCAATACTACGCAATACTCAACATGACTACTGCAGTGTGTGTCCACCCCTCCGCACGCGACAATAATAATATTATAATGTCGAGTCGTACGAAATTATATATTTAAACATTTTCGAAAGTTAAATACACACGCGTAATGCGGTGCGCCACCGTAATAGAGGTGCACGTCGTCGGGATTCTGTGCGCAGCTGTCAACGGGCACGTGTCGTAAATAGGAAACAATGGATAAAATGGGACAAAACAAAAAAAAAAAAATCCGTCATTCGGTGGGCAGTGACTCGGCATAATTCAATTTGTTCCGGTCAGCGTGAGGTCATACATACATACATACATACATACATACATATACATATACATATATACATATATATACATATATATCTATTATAATAGTATACGTATATGCAAACGAGCCGTTTAGCCACGATAAAGTCAATCGGAATAAAAAAAAGTAATTCGAAACGACATTTTATCCGTCATTATAATAAACACGATGCACGTGAACCGTACGTACAAGGGTCATTCCGCGTTTCTGCGCGGCGATCCTCCCCTAAACGGGGTTGCACATGTGCATGTGTGACGTGCATATAATATATACGTGCGTATATATTCGCGTATTACGTTCGGTCCCCCACAAATTTCCCATATATATATATATATATATATATATATATAATACTCGCGGTACTCGGCACCATCATCATAACTATAAATAACCCTTTTTTTCTCTAAGGGCGAACGAAAAAAAAAAAAAACGGCGTCGGGTCTATTTAAAACCGTGACTTTCGACTTTTTCTACTAGTCCAACGGCCGTTTTTTTCACTACCTCGGTCGTCGTCGAATTTATAATAATGTACCTATATACGTATATATATATATATATATATATGTATATATGTATAGGCGTAGGAAAGTATACGTACCTATAGGTACTTTTATATATTATTAAAATTGGCACTATATATTATATCGGTGTAACAATATTATAATACGATATTATTAGGTACGTGCGGTTTGCGCGCGGGGGACGTTTTTCCCGTTTTTCCATTGCCTCCGGTCCCCTTCGCGCGCGAGTCTGCGTATACGTATAATATAAATATATAATTAACCGTACATGGGTATTATTATAGACGCGCGTAAAGTACGTTGCGGCCACCGTATAATATTAAATTTTCCGTACAGAATGTGATCGTTACGTGTTATATTTACATATTAAAAAATACATACATACAATATACATATATATATAATACGCAGCGTATACGCGAAAAGGGTTAAAATAATAATATAATTAACGGCATATCGGCGTGTAACTATATATAACATGATGTGCAGTCTCTACCGAAATCGGTAGACCGTAGACGACTAAATAATAATAATGATAATAATAACAATAATAATAACGCGTATAAAAACATATGGGCCGAGAAGGGCAATTTGGAGGAAAAAAAAAAAAAAAAGGACGTTTCGAATCGCATCGGTGCGCTCGCGCCAGAGATCTCGCCAATTTCCGAATAATATAATGCGCGTGTGAGGAGTAGGTACTGATAACGACAATAATAATAATAATACATATAATATAATACCGACTATATATAGGTAGTATAGGTATTATAATATTATAATGTACGATGATAATCTCCCCCTAAATTATATAAACGATCTCGGGGCCGTCGTCGATTCTCTTAGATCGAGGGATCGAAAAACGAATAATATTGTATATTGTACGTACGTTACATATTATGTTGACGTACACTCGACGACAAATCATTAATCTCGTAGATCGTCGATATGCTCGTATTTTACAAGAATATAATAGGTCCGTCGCGCGATCATTCCGTAGTCGTGCTCGGCGCAAGACACGCGCGTTACATCTTATTCCGTCGACGGTGGGGGGGGCCCACACCACGGACGAGATTAATGACGCGACGGCGCGGTGGTGTCCCGCGCGCAGAACGGTTTTCGTTTTGCCCTACCGGCGACCGCTGGCGAGCGTGACGGAAGCGACGTGACTTTTGCGCGCGATCGTGTCGTCAACGTTTTTTTCGATAAACTGCCGCCGCCGAACGTCCTACGCGCCGCAGGGTCGTCGTGTCCGCGAAAATATTTTTAACCGCAGAGTGGCGTATTTATGGTGGAAAGGGGACCGGTCCACCGGGTTTAAACTCTCTTCCACGACCAAAAAAAAAAAAAAAAAAAAAAAAAACAAAAAAAATATGAACTACGGCTGTTTTTGCGCTGTTATATTTTATAATAATTTATGTTTTCGACGAGATTGCAGTCCGATGACCGCTTGAACTACTATTTATGTTCTTTATTGGCTTCTTCCTTTTTAAAAATGTATTATGCAATGTGAATACAAAAATGTTTTAAGATTCGGTTTGCTTCTTATCAAATAAATTAGCGCGTATTCCATCTATTCTGTGGTATCAATTTCTAGATAATTTACATTAGTAAGACTAATGACGTAAAATATCATTTTGTTTTTACCCAATATTTAATAGAATATTAACATTAGTCCAAAATACAAGCGTTCCAAAGTGCGTCACTCCCCCATCACAAATTTCTAAATACGCCACTGTTTTTAAGGCCCATTTTATCGATCGTTGGTTAAATTACCGTTTAACTAATCTAGGTTTGAGATTAATCGTAGATTGAAAAAATAATGATTTTATCAATCACATTTATTCTGAGTTTAATTAAACTCACGATTATAAAGAACAGGTTAGTCGTCGATAGTGGTTTTGTATGATACGGCCGGGATCAGAATTCGATGCATGGATGGTAGTTTTAGTAATCATCACTACGTAAACGCTGCTAGCTCTACAATTAATTTGATTAACTACCACTAAGTAAGCTCTACTAGCACTCACATTTCTCAATGTTATCACGATTAACAAATCAAAACATACACAAATCGCGATAATCACCAAAATAATTTTCATTTTTCAACAAAGTAAAAATATTAGTTTTTTTATCGTGGCATTGTGCGTTACCTACCTACTTTTTTTTTTTGTTTTTATATTTGTGGTAACAATTTGCATTTCAATATGTCTCCAAAAGTCCAAAGTGCTGTATAATGTAATGTACGTCTTACAATGAAAAAATGAGTTTTCTTCCAATTTCCCAAAAATGAAATTTTAAAAGAAAAATGGATAAAAGCAATTCCTCGTTCCAATTTTGTTTTTAAGCCGATGACGTTAATTTACGAAAAACATTTTAGTCAAGAGCAGATAGTAAAAACTTGGGAGTCTGGTTCTGGTGCTTCAAAAGTTGTAGTATGCATAATAGTTTATTATAAACAGCTTATAACATTACGTACTATGTGTTTATGTGAAATATTTCAATGCAATTT
The DNA here is from genome assembly GCA_025469235.1 of Pemphigus obesinymphae. Taxonomy (NCBI): domain Eukaryota; kingdom Metazoa; phylum Arthropoda; class Insecta; order Hemiptera; family Aphididae; genus Pemphigus; species Pemphigus obesinymphae. The sequence goes on from JAIPRL010004954.1 coordinate 16,836, forward strand.
TAACATAATAGTACGGTCAATACTTAAAATGTTTGCAATTTTTGAATCAAGAAATGCTTCTCGGCATATTTTATTTAAATGATTAATAACATTAAATGATAAATTATGCTCAGAAATAAATCCACATAATAACAATTCCGCTTTTTTGATTTTATCTTTAAGTTTATTCGTGACCGTTTGATTTTCTCTATCTATTTCGGGAGTATATTTTATTTTATCGTCTATAATATTCCAAAGTAGGTAATGAGTAATGATTTTAAGCAAATGGAATATAATACAAATGTAGATAATATTTATATAACTATAACTTTAATAGTTTAACTTATGATTAACTTTAAACGGAGTTTAAATGTTCTTAACTGACGATTGATAAAATCGTATATTATATAGCATATTATATATATATATAGATAGATGGGTAGGTACTATTCGTATATATCACGTTGTTATTTTATTATTTTTATTATTTCGTCATTGTTCGCGTTTATTCATTTTGTTTAAAATAAAATACACATTTGACGTTTGACAGTTGACACTAATGATGATCTGCGACACTCACGCGCGTCGAGTCAATGCAATTTCGTATAATACATTATATAAATAATACTCTCTGCTAAATCCTATTAGATGATACACGTCTTACGCACAGAAATCCGTTTCGAGGCATCACGATAATATTATTTAGGATATACTTATTTATAATAATATATATTATATATATATTACAAAGGATATATACAGGGAAAGATGGAGATATACCTTATGTATGTATTATGTTGTCTGAAAATGATATAGTGTTATTAGTAGGAGAGAACCTCGAGGATATATACGGTTACAGACTTGAATAGTGAAAAGAACAGGGACGGATTTAGGAGTGAGGGTGTCTCACCCTACCCTTGGAAAGCACTCGGAAAATATAGAAAGTTGAAAAAGTATTTAGAAATGTAGTCGGGACGTACTATAAACTGTTCGGCGTTTAGTCGGCAAAATTAGAAAACTTTTGCTCATTTACTACATTTCAAGAATAGATTTTCGTCGGTATTGTGGAAATCCTCTCCCCTTCATAAATATTTTCTTCGGGTCGTCCGTGGAAGAAATGTACTTGAAAGTAAAGGACAGAATATTCTGTAGTGGATTTTGGAAAAAGGCAATACGGAGCCAATAGAGAAAGACAAATATAGGTAGGTACCTACTGAAGATTAATGGTGATAAAGTGGATGAGGTTGGAGTATTTAGGATTTAATTTACAAAAGGATGTTGGTTTCGAGATAAATAAACGGAAAGAAGTATGGACGGATGAAGTGAAGAACGGTGTTGGTTATTTTGTGATAAAAAAATGATTCCAATCAGACTAACCAGTCGTTTTATAAGGTAGTGGTGAGGCTTGTAATGATGTACGAATTAGACAACATTGGATAGAAGATAAAAAGATAGAACGTATGTTGAGTGGACGAGTGGGGGGGACTATAGAGACGAAGAAATAAGAAATAAAAAACGTTGGGTTAAACTATAGACGTTAAAATATTTAACGTAATACATGAAATTTTAGTTTTTGCATTTCCGTAACTGTTGTATATGACATATTTTAGGACGTAATTAATAATTTTTATTTTTCTAACATATTGTATGATGTATGATAATTGACAATAAAATATAATACATAACCATAATCATCAATTTTCTTTAATATCTATGTTATAATAACCGATCAGCATGTACGATAAATTAATATACCGTAGGTACCTGTAGAGTGATTAAAAATAACCGATTACGATAGTAAAATAACCCTACTGATTTTTGGAGCTCATGCGTACAAACATATTTTGGAAAATACGTTAATGGAGCTTTATGTTATTTTTAACCGGTGTTGTGAAAAATCTCTCTAATGTGAGAAAATAGATTGCGATAGCTTGAGCATGTTTAAAGGTGGGACGAGAATGATCGAAAAATAAGTGGTTAGGTGTAATGGAGAATTATATGACGTTGCGGCTAATATACAAGATGCGGGGTATCGAATTCAGTGGAAGTTGAGGACTAGAGTGGCTGACCATAAATAGTTAGGATAGAGAAGGCGAAAGAGAAGAAAAAGATGCAATTTTACATGGCATATTAATTCAGGTTGTTAGAATAAGTGGCATATAGCATGTATAGTAGGTACATGCTTTCAATATTTTAACATTTAATTTTTATGAAAATAGTCAGTAGTCATAAAATAAAATACACATTCTGAAAGATGGAAAAAGTTTTCTGTGACCGTTGAATATTATATAATATATTATCTAGTAGGTATATAAGTAGGTGTACAATCCTATACCTATTATAGTTTCTCCATATCTATCCGCAGGACGACAATAATTATTTTGAATTACATCTTATTAACTATACGTAAATATGAAACTCTGTATTATACAACAATTAAAACTAATGTAGAATGTAATATCAATATTTATTATAATAATATTAATGAATAAAATATTTAAAATGTAAACTTTTTTCTGAAAAATTCTATAAACATATATTTTTGTAGCATATATTATAGAAAACACATACTATACGTTGCATTGAAAAAAAAATATATATAAACGCATTTTATTCATAAATCTGTTTAAAATATTATGTTAAATATATAATGGGATTTATTTGATTGTTATTTGTCAAGACCATAAAAGAGTTTATTTTTCATATTTTATACCGCGTCGAAAAGCGGCTTTGTGAAAAATATGGATTTTTCTGGTTGTTGCATTGAGCCCTTTTATCTTATACTATTACGATTTTTTTTTATTATTATTGTTTGCGTTTGTTGATTTCACCGATACTAATGTATACTATATTATGTATACGCGTCATAAATATTTAGTAGAGTAAATGTTAAAGTATACGTATATAAAAATATGTGCCACGTTGCCACTATATAAAAGCAGTATACACACATTTATACTTTATACAGAAAAACGAACATAAATTCGGGTTGGGCGAATTGAATACACAGCAATATTATTAACTATACACTGCCGTACAGCATCCTCACAAAATAAGTAGATATTGTGGTGTGGATAGCTCGTATAATATTACAGCACATCAACGATATGATTTTTAAATTCTGAACGTAGCCAGGAATATATTGGTTTTACAATTATGTGTTTTTATTTTAAATTCTTTGATGTATATACAATTTTTTTTGGGTAAAGAGCTTTCTGGTAGCAAATTCGTTCTAGTATATAGGTATCGTAATTAAAATGGTCGTTTTTTAATTTTCCCCGCAGTAAAGGCTCTTGATGTAAAAAGGTATTTTTTAGCTTTAATCTATATAATAGTAGAGGTTATAAAATAATATATACTCGTAACATTTGAAGTTCAAGTTGATTAATTTTGGTGTCTCGCCGTAGCTTACTATTATCATTAAATATAATCAACGCTATTATCTACTTTCTTATTAGGTACTTATTAATTATTATATAACTTTATTTATAACTTTTATAACTGTTTTCAAAATGGGGTGCACGATTGAAAGAAAAGTATTTTAGCAATTACTTAAATTAACATATTCTGTTAAATTATTACACGCCAAGAAACCACATCGCGGATAAGACACAAATTCAGATTCAACATTCGATAGGTTTAAGCTGATATTTAAATTTTTTTTCTACGGAATACAAATTTTAGAAAATTTGGTTTTATATTCTGATAAAAATAAATTTTGAAAGTCTATTAATTTCGAACCTAATAAAAAATTGTTACATATTGGACGATAACAAATAAACTTGTCACGATTACCAACTTATTTTAATTCTGAGCATAGCAATGTTTTTTTATATTTTTATGTGGGTGTATACATTTTTTGTATCAGAATGAGTCAAGTAGGATTGTTTAGGTAAAAATCGTTTTAAAAATAAATCAATTATAGTCGGTATTTTAAAAAAGAGAATTTTTTTACTGAGTGTAAAGGAAATCTAACGAAAATAATGCACAATTATTATAAATCGAAAAATAATAATTAATATTACACTGAGCTTTACTTAGAATCGTTTTATACCTCCAGTATCCCATCCGACAAACGAATTACGAAGAAAGTTCACACCCTATACTGACAGGCTTTTTTAAAATTGGCAATATTTTTTGTTTTTAAATTTCAATACGTAAATAATACGTAATGTCATATATTATATATTCCTGTATATGGTGAACGTACCGTAATCTATTTTAGTTGATGAAATATTTCTGTTCCTTCTGTAGACTCGAAAGTCGAAACAATTTAAGTAAATTTTTAAATTTTTTCAGGAGAACAAAAAAACTAAAATTTTTACACTGATATAAGATTTTTGTATTTTAGTTTAATAGGTAAATTCTTCAATTTTTTTTTTTTGGTATAACGTATAACATCAAAATGAATTAAAATTGTTGGGAATTAAATCTATATATTATGTACAAGAGTATCTGCAGTACTTTGGCACTTTTTTGGACTTAAATCCAGTAGATCAGTGTAGATTAAATCCAGAAGACACCACACCTACAAATGTTCGATGAAAAACTCGTATTAGTATTTATCATCTTTATTCATATTTTATAATCATGATAGAAATCAAAAAAAAATAAACATAGCTAATAATATTATCTAGCGCTCCATCTAATTGATTTTTAATATGTATATTTTTACACTTTTGACGAGTTGTTATAAGATTGATTTTTTTAATTTTTTAATAACTATTAATCTTAAAAAAAAATCAATACTTTTAAATAATTGTATTTTAATTTTTCTCAAAATATCCCAAAATTTACAATTGTATAAAAAACTCTTTAATAAATTAGGTGTGTGGCGTTCTCTTAATATGTTATGTTAATTGTAATCATTTGAACATTGTTTTTCAATGTACCTACCTAGTATCTACAATATTAACAATAGTTTTATTCCAATCCCGAATTTAGATCATAATTATAGATGATACCTACCTAATATATATAAAGATGAAATTCAGATTTAGTGTCTAAAGTTGTATAAAACTAAAATGTAACAAAAAATTACATATAGGAAAACAACATAACCTAAATTTAGAAAAAATTGAATTTATGTCCATGTTCAGACACACATTTTTAAACCGTTTTTCAGTACGTATTTCACAGTGGCAAACACAGAGGAATTTGGCCATTGAGGGGATGTAATGATATTATGATACCTGCAGCACAACCGTTGAATGTATAATAAAACATTTTTTTGGTTAATGATATGCAATCGTTTTATAATATGTGTATAATAGGTTATAGGTATACTGCAGTATACAAAGCTGATATTTATTATTTCGGCGACTTGATGGTTGAGTTGTTAATAATGGTTTTATCATAATTCATAATTTATAATACAAATCTAATTTCCATTTGTAAAAATAGTTAGTACTTTGTACGAGGTAATAATCGCGTTTAGTTAACACTATTATAATTATTAAATATGATGCTTATCGTGATTTTTTTAACACGTGGTTTTTTTAATGCGCGCACATAATTTTTCCCCTATATAATAATGTGGCCTGTTTTGTGCAGTTGCCAATTCAGTGGTGTATGGCCCTAGGTGGTCAGGTAGGTTCTTTACGAGTGATTCTGATATAGACATTTGTTATTTCTGGCTACAAATAAAAGGCAGATGAAACCGAAAATGTAAACTCATTAGATATAAATGTAAGAAAATACTATTATATTAATTGTATAATTCTATATCTTCTCGAATTTTTGAGGAACCCATAAAAATATTTTTGAAATGTATTTATATGTATATACCTACGTAAATTAGAATATTTCGGGAAAAATTGATTTTCTTGAACTTGGGTCGGTAAACTTGAAAAATGACACCATTCAAATGTATTTTGTTTTTGACCTAGCGGAGTATTACACTACCTATTACTTATTATAACAATCAATACTTGCCTTAAAATAATGAACATAATATTATGTTACCGGCGTATTTTCGTGTTCTATAGCTTATAATAAATGCCAATGTTATGAGTAGGCTATACATATAAGTCATAATTTTTCATAAGTTATTTGTGTGTGTCATATTGTTCTTATACATTTTTCAGCAATACGGGAGGTATGTTTTTTTTAAACATTTTTAAAAAAAAATCCATTAACAATCAACTTTATGTATGTGAGTGGTGTACCATATTATATATACTTGGCAAAAAAACTATCGTTTTATAAAATAATTTTATCTTGAAGCCACTCAGCATTATTATATAAATGTACACAAAGGTACTAATCAGATAACATACAAAAGCTACAAGATATATATATATATATATATATTATATAATATATAATATATACATATAATTTCTACTGATTTAAATAATACCTATATTGGTAGCTACATAATATATAAATATGAATTATTAATTGCAATTATCAAATCAAAAAGACACAACCAAATTATATAAATCAAATGAGACATTGTTCATATTAATTGGTTAAATATTAACAAACTTTTGCTACTATAATATATTTACATTTTTATTGTTGGTGTTAAAAATGTAAAAGCAGATAATAAACTATATATATATATGTATATATGTGTGTGTGTGTGTGTGTGTGTTGTAATTTTATTTATTATTTAATTTAAGTTTGATGTTTCATGTTCCATGTTTCATGTTTTATGTCAAAACAGAAAAAACATATTGTAGGTGCATATATAAATTATAATATACCTATATATGCACATAGTCATAAAGTATAAAAGTTTTGTATTAGAATTTGTACATTTTTCAAAACAGTATATCGATACGATTTATTAATATAAATATTAAATACTTTTTTTTTTATTACAGCTGTATGGCTATATATTTTATCTAATGAAAAAAAAACTCAAACTACCTATTATAAGTTAATAAAAATTATAATAACTATAAGTTAATAGCGTCTAGTGGTAATTATATCGTGAATATTGTTTTAACATAAAAAAAACTATCAAAGTCTGAATTATAGTAAAAATATAAGGTCTTACTTAGAACCTATTATTCTCTGTATTTATTTTGAACTTATTAATAAGATAGAAATATTTTATTCTCAAACAAAATTTATAAGTATATACATTTCTATATCATAGATTTAATTTAATAGTTTAACAAATTTTAAAATATACAACCTTTTGTGTGTATTTATTTCATGTGTTCACAACACATGAAATAAAGTGTGTCATGGGTAATATTTAAAAAAAAAAAAACATTTTTACTTCAAGTTCACAACACCTATACTGTATACGGTGTTTGGTAAAAATATCCAAAAACAAAATATCCAAACCAAAATATCCAAAGACAAAATATCCAACGGACAAAATATCTACGGATAAAATATCCAAATATTACGATTTTTTCAAATTTATATATATTACCTAGGTAGAATCAACTGGATTCAGGGGTATATTTAAAGGGAGGGGGGTTCGCTGCATCTACCACATGATACCTGCTATCATTTACTAACCACTAATGTACACATATAGAATTGTTTTTAAAAAGATATAAGTAGGTACTTTTTTTACATTTTATAAAATAATCAGTTTTGTACTTTTCGTTTACAGTTTCAAATGAGTTGATTTTAATGAGTTTCAAAATGGAGCATAAATATACGAGTAGGACAAATATGTAGACATTATAAAATGTAAAAATTAAAAGTACCTATATCAATACTTTTTAAAGTATTAATTATTAAAAATATTTCCTTAATTTCGAGAGAGGGGCGATGCAGTGCACCCCCCCCCCCAATAAATGTACCCCTGAATCCAGTTGACCCTACCTAGGTAATATAAATAAATTTGAAAAAATCGTAATATTTGGATATTTTATCCGTGGGTATTTTGTCTGTTGGATATTTTGTCCGTGTATATATTTTGTTTTGACCTAGAATCACTGTATACAGGCTATACCTGTTCAAAAAGTATCCGTATAAATACAAAATACACATAACTTTATCGCCTACAGGCCACTAAACAAAAATAAAAATGAATAATTTACAAAATGTCTGTAGTAAAGAGATATTTTATTAGTAAATATTAGTTCTATAGTTGATATTTCGAAGAGGTCATTTTTTGCAGATTTTTCTAATAGTTTTCTTAAACGTAAAGAAAAAGTTCCTTTTTTTTTTTGACGGAAATATTTTATAATTAATAAAAAATCAAGTAAAGTTGTTATGGTTAGGTACTTATTTACTTAGATATTTTAATAATATTATTATACTTGCCGAACTTTGTTCAAAATCGTCTTTTAAATACAATGGTTTATCTTTGATTTCAAATTTAAAATAATAACAATAATAGGTAGTTTATCTTTTCTGAGGACCGAGGGGACGAAGAACATTGAACCAACTTCCACCATCTGTATCTGGTCGACTTTTTTTTCATTATTATTTAGAGACTAGATCGGAAGAATATAAAATAAAGTAAGTTTTATAATCATGATACAAAAACAAATATTAACAATGATAACAACGAGTTACAACGGTCGATGCTCATTGTGTGTTAGAATTACCACGAATTGTGGTCCTATTGTAGTACAATAAGTTATTTATTCTTAACATTTGCTCGGAGACTGTTATTTTTTCTGTCAGAGTAATTCGTGATAGACAATCCTCTGATTTCTGTATATTAAAATCTTGTTAGCAGCTGTCAGTTAATATCGACGGGCGTTCTTACTTCTGTACAGGACGCCACCTGCAACTGATACCCAACCACTTTTGAATCATATAAACCAGTGTTGTAGAACGGAGTACGTATAGGTATGGCATATCATACACGTTGCAGATGCACTAAGATGTTGTTTCGTTCGATTTGTTTCAGTAAAATATTTGAAAACTTTTGGACGTAATTTAACGTTTATTTGAAAACACTATAAACGGATTATATTTAATATTAGTCTATAATGTTATTTATTTATTTATTATTGAAAAACAGGCTTGCGCCCAAAATTACAAAGGTATTATAACTATAAAAAATGCATTCATATATATACATATATATGAACAAATACATGCAGACATAAGACACATAAAAATATAAAATAATAGTATTACACAATTTACATAACTACATATAAGATAATTGTATATAATATATTATATTAAACAATATTATAATAGAATTACCTATTAAAATTAATAAGAGAAATGGGGGCCTTTGTTGGCAAGACTCATACACCTGGTTAACGGCTCGTTCGAAAGATAGTTATTGGGGCAAGGAGGAATTAGAAAAGGAGCCAAATTACTATTACGAAACGTATAGGTACTCGGAATTTAATATATTGCAGAAAAGTAGGGGAGTCAATTTTACCATCGAGTAGTTTACTGAGGAGGGATAAATCATTAAATAAGCGACGATCCGAAAGAGTTTGGAGGTTCAACGCATGAAGTACCGGATCGTAATCATGAGGAGGATGTGGTATGCCTAACTTGAAAACAGCAAATGCAAGGAACTTACGTTGGACTCGTTCAAGTTGATGGCAATCACCAGTTGTATACGGGTTCCAGACTACCGATCCATATTCTAAAATTGGCTTGACTAAAGCACAATAAAGTGACTTTAACGAGATGGAAAGCTTAAATTCATCAGCTATTCGTTCAATGAAGCCAAGCAACTGCAGGAGTGCCTTACAAGTAAAGTAATCATTGTGAGCTTTGGGATTAAGTGAGGGAACAAATAAAAATCCAAGATCACGGATATTGTTAACAATAGAGACGAGAACGAACGGCACCATTAATAGAATAAGAAAATTTTAAGGGTGCTCGGACCCTTGAAAAAGTCATCGATTTGCATTTAGAAACAATAAAACTTAAGCCAAGACACTCGTCCCAAGCGACGAGACTATCGAGAGCTGATTGGAGACGGATGCGATCTTCAATACCGCTATTCTTATGATAAGGCTTAAAATCGCCAGCGAAACCGAAAATTTTACTATGGGAGAGAACGGTAGCGACATTATTGTAGTAAGTACAGATTTTGTATAGGAATGTTTGTAGGTTTTTAACAGCTGGCCTCGTGCTATACATATGCCGACCGATTGGGCATTTATTCGACGAATGCCGAATTGCAATATGAAATCGTACGCGATATTATTTGTGGTGTTATCACCGACTCATTACAGAGCACTACCATCTGCCGGTATTGCATGTCGCACATTGCATCTTAGACCTCTTATTATAGTATAACGACACCGTACGAAACGGGTAACAGTACATAATATATACAAATCCCCCTAAGTCGCAGACCCCGGGGCGACCTGCAGCAGTTACAGAGTAATATTATAAATGGTAACCGCGTACGCGTACTTACTTGTTGAATTTCATTTTGTTTTTAGAAGTAGCACTTATTACATAATATTGTGGAAGGTAAAAAAAAAAAAAAACGTTAAGTCGAGTACTGACGGGGCCTGTACGCCACCGAACAATATCAACCGCTGGCGTATGTACGGCGCGGACAAAAACAATGTCAAGCCCGGCGTGCGTGTACAGTCGAGCGAAAGTCACCGGCAAGTCATCGATCAATATTGCGGGATGATGGTGCTCGGCAACGTCAAGTGGGTCCCATTCAAGTCCAATTTATATTATATATTATTAATTCACAGCCGTCCTGCAGCGCGAATAACGGGCGTCGGGGCACGCGTCTTTAGCGTCAGATTTATGGGAAGAAAAAGATGTCGAAAAAAAAAAAAAAAAGAGAACGTCCGGGATTTTTCTGGATCTCTTTTGTTATACGGGTTTTTATTTTATTATTATTATTATTATTATTATTTTTTTTTTTTCCCCGATACAAGACGACATATCGCGCCCCTAAGCCAATCTCAACATCTGCCTCGCGCGCCGGCATGCACCACCTGCGACACCACACACCGTCGTCGTCGTTGCGCCACACTCCTCGTCGTCACGTCATCGTACACTGATAAACAATACTGGCAAACGGTGGAAAACACGGCGAATGCGAAATACATAAAATATATATATATAATACGTTTATATATTATATAGTTAAAAGACGAGTTTATCTTTTTTTTTTTTTTACATTTTCGAATCATTGTCAAACGAGTTTTATTCGGAAAAAAGAGGTAAAATGTCAGTTTATACGTAACACGGTGTCTTATTAAGACGGAAAAAAAAAAACGAAAACCACAAAACGGTTTTACGATTCTTTCCCTTCATATATTATTCTATATATCATTATATTATTTATAAGCGCATTGTTGTGGTTTCTGCGTTTGAATGCGGACAAATACAATCGGCGCTAATCCTTGTTACAGTTCGTGTTCATCGAGACTCGTTAGTTTGCGTATATTGTGCCCGACTTAACTATAGGTACATACACATGCATACTAAGCAAACTTAGGTACTACCTATCGCAGGGTCTTAAAGCAACAGGGATCCAGGTATATTGAATTTACAGATAAAAAAATTTTATAATAAGTGTGTCACCAGTTTTGAAAAATATTCATTTCACCAACTACCAGCAGCTATTATGTAGTATGTATAATACCTATATAAGCCATTATTATACCAGAATGTAATATATTATTATATGTATATCCAGTAAAAGATTGGCGAGAAAAATTCGGATTTGCCGTTATATTATGTTACATGCATGTATACTATTGGTCCATACAAATGTACAAATAGTAATTTTATTTTTTATTTAATACAATACCTATAGGTATGCCATAAAGCTATTTAACGGTTAATTTTACAGAGGAATTAATAATGTAAAATTACTAAAATAACAAAATTAGAAATCAATTATAACTATGAAATTTAAAAAAAAAACATTAAATTGTTTCTAAAATTGTATGCCATAAAAATGGTAACGAACCGCCGTATAAATTAAAGTAAATTTGGTTACAGAGTTTGATGACCGTGTAGGAGGTAGCTTCGTGATAGTAACGCTACCATAACCATTTCTATGAAAAAGCACAATAAAAGTTGGCTATGATTTTTTATTAGTCGACGGAGTAGCAAAATCGAGGTTTTTTTTTAAAATTTCGGACAGTTGATTGTCTCATTAATCAAACTGTAAATGATGATAAGTTGTTATAAATACGTATTTTTTTAACTCCACTAAAAGAGCTATATCAGTCTTAAAAAGTAAGAAGTTCTGAAACTCTTCCTGTACGGATTCTAACATGAAATATTCATGAAAAGGATACCAGAAATAGAGCCATATTATAATATTGATCTCACCATCTAATATAATTATTACAATACAATAATAAAGTTGTCGATACTAGACAAAGTATTTATAATAGACAAATTAAATAAGTATCGACACATAAAACCCAGTACACGTCAAGTTAATAGAATACAAAATTTATGTGATTTAAGAAAGATAAATTACTCGTAAGAATGATACCTACCTAAGTCTTTAACATATATTTTAAAAGTCGTTTGCAGTGAAATTGATTAATATTTTTTCACGTGAGTGAAAGTTTCTTAAAACTGTTAGAAGTACACCACCAGAACAAAACATATTAGAAAATTCAGTTTGAATGTTGATACAATCATCAAGAGAGCTAACGACTATATAAAGTTTCAAGTTGTCAGTAAATAGCATAAACTAACAATGGATAAAACTAGAAGAGACGCAATAAATAAGTTAAAAAGCATAAGGTGAATAGCCTTCTCGAGGAACACCAGATATGGAAACTATTGGATATTATTGGATCAGATATATTATGATTATATATATATATGGATATACTGTGCTCGACCTAACAAGATGATGTTAGATGGTTAACTAAACGAAAATTATCACGTTTACGAAGTGTCATACCTATTAATATTAATCTTTTCAAAATTCTTACGTAAATCATTATAAAATACATCAACTTGAGTAGAGCATGTAAATAATAGGTAGAGCAAAAAATAATCATGTGACAATAATAAATTAGTTATAGTTGACATGTGTGAAATAACAATCCAAAACATGCTAAGTGACCATTTTCCAGAAATAACGATTTTATGTTATTGCGCGTTTTGGAACAAATAATGGCACATAGTACGTTTTGACCTAATATATACCTAAGAGTACCTATAGTTTTGTATAGAATATAGTACGTTTTGAAAAATATTCAATTTATTTTATTTAAGCCCGATTTTTATAGGTGGACTAACTACTAAGTACCTACTTTGTATGTTTTAGAAAAATTTTTATTTTAAAATATTTTATTATACCAAAATTTTGAATATTATTATTATTTTAATAACAGAAATTGATACCTCACTATTTTTACAATGAGACTATAAATATAACTAAATTTGGTATCTTTTGGATTGTGAAGCCATGTGGGGTCTAAAACTGTGCAGCTATAAATGTATTATCATGAAATTGTAATACTTGGACAAAATCAAAAACTTAAAAAATAATATTATATATTTATGGATTATATATAGCTGGAAATAACTAAATTTCCATAGATTATCCAATGATAAAGACTACAAATAAAAAAAAAAATGTTATTGGGACAGTAGATGAAAATCTATAACAATGTAATATGAATGCAAGAATTCTATCAAAGCCAAAGACAATTCAAGGATTTAGTTTACATATTAGAGCTTTGAAGATATTAGCAAATGTAAACATAAGTCCGAATGGGAAGAAGGATACTGAGCAGAACACGTATTACAATCAATACAATAGACAGATCCAATATAGAAACTAAATAAATTGATTAGCTCAAAATCACTTTCAGTTATCAGGTTTTACGGTTTTACAGTATGATGTTTATGTTATTATTTTTTCGTTGGAAACAATTTTTTAGGTAATAGGTATTGAGTTGGAGCTTTTCTGATAGTAAATGCATTCTATATTACTATATACAAATGAGCAGTCTATAAATAATTGTTTAATGACATTGCTAAGCATTTTTTTTTTTTTTTCAGAAACACAGTATTTGCAATATAATATTTAACCTATACATAATTAACAGTAATTCAAATGAATAAGAACCATTTAACCATTTCACGTTTATGAATCGTTTTGAAAAAAAAACCAAAATATGGAATAAAATAATTTTCAATAATAATGTAAAAGTGTAAAAAAAAACAGAAAGACAAATAATTTTAAATTAAATTTGACCAAAAACTCGAACAGAAACCGATCCTGTGGTCGTCATGTAGCAAAAAATCATTTGAGGCTTGTATGCACAATGACGAACATAAATAAAATAATTAAATATTTGTGTAATTAACATGTTAATTTCGCGCGGTGATGTATAGGAATATATTTGAATATAATTATATAAAATTGAAAAAAATTAATTATACAAGTATTGTATTTATACACACAAAACATTTGAACGTGTGATATATAATACGAGAATAAATACATTTTTAAAATTTTGTTTTACGCTAAAAAATAGTTTACATTTTTGTAGTATATATATATATATTATACATATGTGCAACCGATCAACAGTGAAAATATTGTTCTTATTATTTATTAAAATTAGGTATTACATTTCATTGCAGTTAAGAAACAAAAATACAATAAACGAATTTCTATACATATAACACATATATTTTGAGTATATATTATATTGTTGTCGGGTGGAAAACGGATCGACTAATAAATTGCGATATTTCGTTCACGTGTGTTACGATATACATGTTTTATTATCTGTGGTCTGTCATCATACATATAAAGGGTACATTATTTTTTTTTTTTTTTTTAGATAGGCCATTCCGTTATATTGTTTATCGTTTTTATGTGTAGATATTTTTTTCTCTTATACGATCGACATGGCACAGTTACTACAATTCTGCGCGTTTAAGATTCAAGAACCCTTCCTCGTATACAGTTTAATTTAAAATGAATGCAACAGTTGTATAATACACGTGAAGAATAAAACCGTAACAACTGTATGATTTATATACGAATGGTACCCAGTATCAATTTCATAGACGGTAACCCTCTGGTTGACAAATTCACTTTGGGATACCCGTGATACATATACACAATATTTTTTTAATTTTTTTTTTTTTTTTTTTTGTAAAAGAGTTAACCACGGCCTGACCCTGGGGGTAATGTGTATACGTACATATTTTTCACCGCGTATCACAAACGAGACCATGAGAAACGATGACATATGGATAACTGTACGTGTGAGAAAAAAAATTAGAGCACCCAGACCCGAGGGGTGACGGCGCGAAAACGAATGCTGAAAAAAAACACGGCGTTTTGACACATCGAGAGCAAATATTTGTTCAATGGGATGAGAAAAAAAAAATAAATGAAATTGTGTGGGTTTAACAGTCGCGGAGGATTACAGTAGTCACCGAATTTTCAATACGATTATATGTACCTACTATATAATAGTATAATTGTATAAAATATTGGTAGGTATATATATACACAATTTTTTTCATTTTACAAATAAATCACTGGATCGGAAATTATAAAAAGAAGAACAATGTATATAGCAAATGTAAGTGCAGCTGCAATTTTGAAAAATAGTTGATATCAAAAATAATTAATCTGTCAAAACCGCATGCGTACCTAAATATATATATACGTTACACACGTTATCCGAGTTTCGTAACTTTTGTATAATATACGATTATTATACGATATATATGTATTTCACTAATACTATAATAATAATACTAATATTATAATTCGATTAATATTTATTAAAATACATTTTATATTCGAGTGTTATTATTTATTTCGAAAAAAAAAACGTTACAATAATGTATTAAACCGAAAACAAAGCTCGTAAATAACACAGTTAAAGGATTTGGGTGCATAACGATCACATAACTAAAAATAATAATAAATATCAATGGCAATGCGTGAATGGAAGTCTTTGTATCTATTAATTCGAGACACACTTGTCAACATAATATATGTTATATATTGTAGGGAACGGAAAATGGTTTATAAAGCAGAAAACAAGCTGCGACAATCCTATATAGTAAAATATATACTAACATAATATGCTAATAAATTTCGGATTATCGGATTGACGTTAAAAAACAAATCAAATGCATACACGAGATATAGCGGAAATGTTATTTCAAAAATGAATGAATAATAAGTTAGAAAAATAAACCTATAAATATGAAAAAAACTTATATATACATTTCTTGTCAGACTATATTATATTGCATTTTATATGTGTGTAATAATATACGTATATTATATACAATATCGAATGAATATAAATTAACGCAAATATATATTTAAATTATATAATTAAAAATTTGTATAGTATATAGTATTGGAATTGAAATTTAAAAAAAATTGAACATTTAAAATAATATTTATCTAATGAAAATTAAATATTTCATAGTACATAATATAATAATTAAATTTATATTATACCAATAACAATGTCAGAATTCAGGCCAATGCAAATATGCAATATTTGTGTCTGATTTTTGTTGAAATTATAATATTTCAATGTCTAAAATAATAAAACTTCAATACAAATAGGTACTTACCTATTAATAGATATCTATAATCTATGTGTTTTAACTATAGCTCAATTATTACATTTTAAATTCTGCAAAGGAATCTCTTATTATTTTTACAATCAATTTTACAATATTTTAAATAATTTTTGGAAACAACTCTGGTAGAAATAGTCGAGTAGGAGTTTTTGGGTAAAGAGTTTTTTTTAAATTTAAAATTCGTTCTATAGATGGATACTTTTGAA
This sequence comes from Pemphigus obesinymphae, assembly GCA_025469235.1. Classification (NCBI taxonomy): domain Eukaryota; kingdom Metazoa; phylum Arthropoda; class Insecta; order Hemiptera; family Aphididae; genus Pemphigus; species Pemphigus obesinymphae. The sequence continues at coordinate 33,503 of JAIPRL010004954.1, forward strand.
AAGGTCATTTTTTATTTTCTCAGTACTTTTCTATTGGGAATATTAGCGGTTATAACGAAAAAAATCATTATAAATCGAAATAATATTATAACAAATAAAGTTATACTTACTGTCTTGGTTACCTACTGATTTATTATTTATTTATTACACTGAGATCAGAATTGTTTTTATTGAAAGAAATTATGTATTATTGTTTTCAATTTCAACTATGCACCAAGTGAACTCTATCAGACGAGCAAAGTGCTTTCACCCCCTACTACCCAAATTTTTTTTTATTTTTCATTATTATATATAGTTGATTTTTTAATTAAAGCAAGTATATAATGCCTATTGTATATGCATTTAAATTAGGTACTACCATAATATAGGTATGCATTATACATATTTAATAATTGAATGTTTGTATTGAACTTTAGTGCAAGTGACGGTGAAAAGTTTTAAATAGTTCGGAATATAAAGTATACAAAAGTTTTTTAACTATGCTTATATAGGTACACTTAAATAAGAATTTCGCATTGCCGTATAATTAATATAAGTATGAATAACAAAACTTGTTTTAATTAAACCATTATATATATATATATACATATATATAAGTATAAACTATACACTATACTATATAGGTGTTATATTATTTTGAAGTATGGACCTATATAAAGTATTAATACAAATTATTATGTAAAATTTAGTTAATACTTGCAAAAAACAATATATATATATATATATATATATTATAATATACAATAAAAAATAATAAATGTTTTGAATATTAAAATTCAAAATGAATATATTTTGAAATGAGTGGAAAACAATTTTCATAGTTATATTAAATAAATTGTCTTTAAGTTTTTAAACGTTTTCAAGTTTTTATTATTATTATTTTTTTTTTATAATATTAGTCATTACCTGCAGGCAGTGTCATATTTTCAACTTTTTTCTGGGGTGGGGGGTCCAAAAAATATTGTAAACGAATAAATTTATAAAACTATTTTACTATCTTTAGAGACAAAATCGCTTAGTTGACGGACAATAGACTGTTGTTAGACTGTTGGTAAAGAGGGAGGGGGATTCCGGGGTCTATGTATTATTATTGTAAATAATACTTACTGAAAATATTTCATTTGAATTTGGAACTTTTTGAAATTTTTAGCATTAAATACACTTCATTTTGATATTTTAGATTCTGAGCGTAGCGAGGAAGCTTATGGTTTTACAATGATGTTTATTTTTTTTTTGTTTTCTGTAAACACTTTTTCTACCAGAAGGGGTGCTCCGATCTTTACACTCATACCCGGTTTCCGGTAACAAATTGCACCTAGTTGGTACTTTTAAGAGGTCATTTTTCGATTTTCATAATAGTTTTTTAATGCGTAAGCAAAAACTACCAAAAAATTACGAAAAATACGATTTTGTAAAATCGAGAATTTTAATTTCGTCGTAAT
>JAIPRL010004955.1:0-18765 GCA_025469235.1 Pemphigus obesinymphae
ACGCATTTAAAAACGTTTCCCGTTTTTGCCGGGTTTCGGGTTTAACACAGTTTTCATTTTGCCGGGTTAGGAATACGTGGTCAAAAAACGGTTTAAATTTTTTCCGGGTTACGGGTTTCGGCTTTAAAAAACGTGTATCACTTTTTCCGGGTTACGGGTTTCGGCTTTAACACGGTTTTAATATTTTGCGGGTTACACGGGTTTTCACCCCGGGTTCAAACCCGTTTTGACTCCCTGGTTTAAAGTGATTTAATGAACACCATTATACTTGGATGTAAATAATAATCATAGTAATTGAAATATTATATACGATGATAAAGAAACGTATTTAATATTTTGGTGTTGAGTTACTTGTAGAATTATTTATATGTGTAAATAAATAAATACCCAGTTTCTACAAAATAATTTGTTTTTATTTAACAAATACGTATTTCGAAAACAATGTTTTCATCTTCAGTGTTGAACACTGAAGATACACTGAAGAAATGTCGAACATTGTTTTCGAAATACGTATTTGTTAAATAAAAACAAATTATTTTGTAGAAACTGGGCATTTATTTATACATATAAACGTATTTAAATATACTTATTTACACAAAAAATATACCACTGACAACTCTGTGTGTACGCTGCTTATAAACCAGCTGTTTAGTTTTAAAATTGCGCACATAATAGTCGTACATTTTGTGATTAAAAATGTAGTATATATTATACCTATTATATTTATATATATATATATATTATGATAATAATCGTACCAATAAGTTGTTTAATGTTACAAAACTTTCACTGAACATTTTTCCTACGCAAAAGTATTACCAGCTGTATTACCTATACATGTAAATCAATATAATATTATAATAATCGCATATATATATATATATATATATATATATACATATATGTGTGTGTATAAGTATATATGAACATGTAAATTATTATCAGTCGAATAACGACTGACAGCATTCGTTATTTCCTTACGCCACTATACAATATACGTGCACTGTATACTGCAGAATGTGCACGAATAGGTTTTGGAAAATTTAAAAAAAACTAAACAAATATTATACGTCATGATTCATAAAAATGTGGTCGTAGTGTATTTTTCAAATTACGTACTAAAAATGGTAGGTATATGCGTATAGGTGAAAGGTGCAGATATGACTTTTATCTTAACGTTTATGGGCAAGACCACCCACTCGTAAATATCATACTATATATAGTAGATACCTTACGAGCAGTGAGTATATTAAATTTTCCGACAATAAACAACTTTTATGGTTACCTATATATATATATATATATATATATATATACCTATATAACCGACTCTTGCCATTCAGTGGTTGTTTTTTTTTTTTTTTAATATCTATATATATAGATATATATATATATAGATATATATATATATATAGGTACAAAACGTAGGTCTTACGTCATGTAAAATATTCATACATAAATTTAAATAAATAAAAAAAAAAAAACTGTTAAAACTAAAAAATATACCTATACTAAAAATGGATAAAAATAATAATTTGATGAATAGCAGAAAATAATTCACATTTTTACAATATAAGGTATCTTCGTAAATTTCCACAAAAACCAATAATAAGAAATTGTAAAATGATTTTAGAAAAACATTTTAATTGAATAAAATATATAATGTGTCAATATAGACAAAAATGCAAACTCATTGTGAAGTGCAGTTGTACGTTTACCTACTGACAATAACATGGTCCCGCTAACAGACAATAATATTCAAAACAATAATTTATCAAAAATATTTTTTATATTTAATGTAAAATAATTATTAATTTTCTATGAAAAAAAGTGTAATTATACATTTTATGTTTTCGATTATCTATATGTATTAAATTTAACTTGTAATTCAATCAATTTAAAATGAATATAGATACTTTATATTTACAAAATATGATATGAATACGAAAATCCCTTAAAATACTGCAGTAAACAACAATAAAATCTTAATAGAATTATTAATAGTCGTACCCACTATTATATCGTGATTAATATTTATAATATTTTTCCACACAAACTCAAAAGTACCGTTAATTTAGAAGGGAAAATTAAAATGTTCTAATAATTTTTAATTTTTTACTTTTGGAACTTGCAATATTACTCATATACTATATATAAATTTTTTATATTAATAAAATATTAACATTTAGTATTCTATGTTTTTAGGCCCTATAAATCTGGTTTCTAGTTTAAAATGCATGTCCTAAAAACGCTAATACAAGATGGTAGGTACGTATAATAAGATAATTTGAAAAAAAAAATGTCATTTATATATTATAGCTATAGCAGTTTAATGTAAAAATTACATTTAGTTCAGTAGGTACATGTAGGTATATACTAGAACTTATATCGATATGGATTTATATTTTAAAAAAGTACTTATCCGCTTTATAAAATTATATAAAAAAATTTACGGAAACGGTTTGCCCATAAAAAAAATTTCTAGATGTGAACGTATAATAGTGAATTTAACTTGCATAATAAAAATATTTATTAGGTATACCTATATTATAATTAAAAATTCACATCTAATATAAACTGGGTGAAAGGAAAAGTTCCACGTATTTTATATATAAAATAATATTAACTACCTATAGCTATTCGTATATTAAATGTGATACTTGAAAAAATGGACCGTGTATATAATAGTGTAATAGATTATTTAGGTAAATATACACCTATATATCTACTTCATCGATGTATATACATAATGTATTATACATACCTATTTTTTTTTTATCTATTAATTTACCCTTTACAGTAGTATAATTAGTTATTAACATAAAATATACTTTTTATAAAAATTTTTTATTAACGTATAATATTAAATTTCCTTCCATATATTCTATATTATTTTAGTCACCATTGATTAAGTATTAAAATTCTGCAGTATGTGCATGCGAATTTTGAAGTATTAATTTTTTTTTTTTTTTGGTTTTACGTACAAATCTTATTCTACAATGCATTTAAGAATATTTCTGATAATTTCGCTCGTCACTATTTGATTATTATATAGGTAGGTACCTACTCAACAAGCGTGTGTCACATTTATAATTTTGTTGGCTTTATTAACAATAACACTCGCGGAACGTTTTTTATTGAGACATCTAAAATTCGCATCGCTACTTTTTAAGATTCGGAATTCACCAAATGTATAATTATCGATGCTAAAACATCGGTTTCCTTGATTACCACGTTTCAAAAATATTAGACATTTTGACGTCCATAGAAATACATGTTTCCACATTGTATTCACTAGCCAACGACTATATTATCAATTCAAACCATTCATCAACTACGTGTCATCCAAGATGATTTTATCTATACATAAACGATTATATTTATTATATGATAAACATTGTTGTAGTCAATCATTATTGTGGTGAAATCTCTACGATAATTGATTTATATATTATTTATAACTAATATCTAAATCAACATAATTAACAAGTAGGTCGAAATTTAAAAATATATAAATATATGTGTTCGTTGGGCGCAAATGAGTCTTTCAGCTAAAAATTTAAAATGTTCGCTAACGAGTCGTCGATTTGCTGGTAAAAAATTTTGAACGTGCGCAAACGAGTTGTACAGCTAATTTTTGTACGAGTATATTGTATCTGCATAAAGATGCATTTTAAAAAATATATATCCGTATAGTGGATCTGTACCTTATTTTAATACCGAATTTGTACAATTATAAAATGTTAAATAAATATATGACATATTAGTATAGGTACCTATACGCACAATTCACTATTTTAATGTGTTGTCTATATCTATCGAATTTCATTTTTTGTTTCGTATTTCTAAGATGTATTTAAGTTTATAAAATCTAGAATTCCTGATGCGAATATTTCATTGAAATTTTTTGTGCTGTAATTTTCTTATGAGAATTCCGACACTCGACGATATTCATGCCCACAATTTTCAGTGGTTAAAATATGTTCGCACAAAATTTAAAACGAAATCATTGAAAAATTATTTTATAGAGTTGAAACGCTTGTAATATTAAATTGAAAGAAAACAATATTTAGATGATAAATTCATAAATATTTTTTTTAAATATTAATTATCTAAAAAATTGTAGTGACTACAAAAATATAAAAGAAAACATTTGTACCAGTATATCATCAACATAATGAGCATGGTTATTAAAAAAAAAAAAAAAATGGTAAAACTTCCATGATATTACTATTTTTACTTCTTTGATATTATCATCTATACATTTTATATGATCCTAATAAAGCATTTAATATGGCTACAAATTTTATTTTTAAATATCGCAATTACACGACAAAAATACAAACAAAAATGTATCTAATTTACTGGACCACTTTTTATATGAATCAAATGTGAGCATTTACTACCTAGTTTAAAACTTTAAAAGTTAATATTAGGTAAATCAATTTATCAATCATTATTCATTATTGTCATTAAATAATACGTAGTTTAAATTTCCATTGTATTAGGTATTAACTTAACTCTAAAAAATTAATTTTTACTGAATTAAATTGATAATTTTCTATTTTAACTTTCAACTTAACGAGTTTAAGTTCTTTTTTTATTAACTATTAAATTTAACTGGAAATTTTTGGGATAGTAATTTAACTTAACAATTTTAGGTTAATTTTAACTTACCCGTTTTCAATTCTATATGATTCAAAAATGATAAATCAAAAATATATTCACATGTTCGAAACATTTGTTATATATATATAAATGACTGCTTAGGTACAATTCTTATAGCCAAAATTATTCTAATAATTAGATATACAAAAATGACTATTTTACGCAGGAATGTAACAATAATGATTTTTTTTTTAAACTTTAAAATAATGAATGAAATATGTTACAATTGTCAAAATATTTTGCAGATCGTAGAGATGCAAATGAATATATTTCATTTTGGACATTAAGAATTAGGATGCGTTTAAATTACAATAAGTTGAACATAGGTTAAAAAAACACAATACAGTATCATTTCAAAAGTGTGTACAAACTCTTTTTATTCAAGAGAATTTCATCGGTAGGTACATTCGATTAACTTACAACGCTAATTAAAATGAGTTTTTTATGGTGTATATAAATAAGCCTTAAAATAAATTAAAGTAAAGGGATACAGATAGTAAAAAATAAAATAAATAAATAAATAAATAATAATAAATACAATAAAAAAAAATTAAACTAAATGGATTAAATGTACACGAAAAAATCATACGTGGTTCAGCGTTTATGAACAAAAACATTATTTGGAAGACAGACTTTTTTTAAAAAAAATTTAATCAAGAAAATTTCTGGGCAAATTATACAATAAAAAAACATACAAATTTCAATGGCGCATTAATATTAAGATACATATTTTTTGTACTTGTCGTTAAAAAGAAGCTCAATGCTTATCAATAATTTCACATAATTGTTAAAACTATAATATATATATATATAGTTAATCGATATACGAATATGAATGTCTTTTTATTCACTTATTAAAATAATTATCATTTAAACTTACAATATTATGGAACACACAATTATACCAAAAATTATTATTATTATTATTATTATTATTATAAATAAATATTATTGTTTTTTTTTTTATCATTTAGAATACAAAAATTGCAACATCTTAAAATATTTATTTGAAATTCAACGCGTTATTAAATTTTCTTTAAATATTTTTTATCCTAAAAAAAGTCTTCCAAAAATATATTATAAATTATATATATATATATATATACATATATTTATACTTTTATACTCGTGTGTGTGTATATATATATATATATAAATATAAGTATTATAATATGTGTATATATATATATTTATGATTTTTTCCATTCGAAATACTGTCCTTTATACACAAATTTATACATTAGATTTATTCTAATAAAAATAAATAAATTTTTAAAAAATTATATGAGCTTTGTCTCGTATTTTGCACATTATTACTAATGATAAAAAATATCCCTATATAACTAAGTAGGTCACACACTACCCCTATGATAGCTACCTAACTAATCAGTCGAATTTGATATATTCATACATATATATATATATATATTATTATTATTATTACATTTTAATTCTGATTTCACCAGTGTTTATTTATTTTTATGGTTTTTTATACATGCTAAACACTAAATAAGTGGGATGGAACTTCTACCTACGACCGTAGAGAGATCTATATTTAATGAACACAAAATAATAAATACATTATTCAATAATCTTACATTTTAAATAGGGAGACCGGGGAAACAATAATAAGGAAACCCGAAAATCGATGATTTCAAAACTCGTGGGCGAAAGTATGATAGTAGGTGAGTTAATCGACCGGAATTTCTTTTCGACACAAAAAAAATACAAAAATATTACGTAGACTTTGTTCCGTCAAAAAAAAATATTATCATACTCGGTAATAAAAATGTATTATCAAGTTGGCTGCATAGAGTATCATATTTTATTCTCACTAATTATTATTACCAAACGTGTCTTACTATTTCCGACTCGCCTTGGCAGTATACATATAAAATACGATACCGTTGCACTGTAATTTCACCGTTGAAATATTGACTCTTGAGAGTGAGTTTGGCCGCGCCAGTATCATTTTCGATGTTCATAAACGAGTTTAGAAAAATCAGTTACAATAATTATTATTACGATAAGAAAGTCAACAATATACATATACATATACATATATATATATATATATATATATAATATATAATATATATATATTCACAATAATTCACAGGCGATTAGTTAAGAGTATAAAAATAAAACGCTGATTTCTGGAATCGTACACGAAAAAAAAAAAAAAGAAAAAAAGTTGTCTATCAAAAATAATTCACACGTCCTTTTTCTCGATAATAAGGAAAACGAGATAATTCTCAAACTATTTACAAGGGGTGGGGAGGGGGGAAATAAAACAAATTATAACAAAAATTGTGATTAAAAATTGATACTTAATACCTAAAATTCCTTATTCGATATACTAAATGATTACTTATATGTCTACATCCATGTAATAAAAAATAAACAATATTATGTAAGTATATATATATATATATAGCTTCTTTGGCATTCGTTCGAATTCGAAATGTGTATGTACCTAATATATATATCAAGGAGAGAACAATAGTTTTTCGGTCAGTCGAGATGAGCGGATAGGAAAAACCGATATCACATGACGGAAACCAATAATATTGGTCGTGTGAAAAAAAAAAAAAAAAAAAGAAAAAAAAAAACGACCTTAACCATTTTTTCAGCCCTACTGACATTGGCTTTCCTGGTACGGTCCAGTCACCACGCACGGGAACATCGGGAACAACGTGGTCCACGTGGTGGTGGTCACGGTGGCCGACTTGCGTCCGCCCGGCACCATCGGCGACGTGTTCGCGGTAATTGTCGCGGTGGTCGTGATGCCGGCCGCGGCCGTGTAATTAGTGCCCGCGCAATTGCTGGACGCCGCGCTGCCCGTCTTGCGCATCCTGCACTTTTCCTCCCACTCTTCCCAGCCGTGCTTGGGCCTGTTCAAGTTTCGGTGTTGGTAGAACACCAGACTGATGCGGGTCGGATGCAGTCGGTCGGGTTTCCGGAGCGCCGTGGTGGCGTGCAGTTCCTGTTTGGCCACCTCGAACAACACGGAACCGTGACTGAGTGCTATGGCCACGCCGCCCATCTGGGAGTCCTGTAAAATAGAGCGTTCGACAGTTTTACGACACGGACGCGACAGACCATTTTATGTTCACAATATTCGAGCCACGCCGAACGTTAGCAATCGAATACCGATTGACTATCATCAATTATTATCTAACCGAATCAAACGAAACTAATAAAATATTTGTAAATGCTGGTCGACTTGATGGTGACGAGTGTTAATAATTCTAAACGCTAAAAGCTCTAGTGTGTGAAACGCCATTTAATCAATGAGTTATCTTGAAATTTTCTAATATCTTTTTCCCCAATTTTTAGTTTTTATTTTAATAAATTAATAAATATTACAAAATTACAATAAAAATTCAGTAATGAATCGATATTAATTTATACACTTCCTGAAAGCTATAGCTTGTGGTGGAAGTAAAGAGTGTCAGAAAATAAAATATAATTTCTATAGATTAAACATTTAAATTTAAAAGAAAGAAAAAAATACACATTTACCGAAACAAAACAAAACTCAATATAAATAGTACGAGACAAATTATACGAGTTCAATAAATAGCCATTCATTAATTAGAACATTTTCGAGTATTGTGTTGAAGTATTGTAGTGAAAAATTGAAACATTCTATTAAAAAAAAAATCAAATTATTGAAAAATTATAATCTATAATATTATATTGGTATAAAAGTAAAACCAAATTGATAATTTTTATTTGAATTTAAAATTCTTCAATTTTATGCCAACGATGTTTTCACTGTAAAGTAACTGTACGTAATTGGTGTACAGCAAGACTCGGGAAAAATGGCCAGTCGTGAACTATACATTTACAACACAATAAAAACGGGCACAGGTAAATCGTAATATAGTTTATAGTCGGTACTAACCTTAAAGCATTCTTCGTTTTCGATAAAATCGGTCACTTCGCCGATAGGATGGACTTTGGGCGCTGCCGGTGACGGTTCGGGCATAACAACTGAAGGGAAGTACGGCGTTGGTCCGTATAGATCCCACCTTGAGAGCTGGTACTGGGACATCCCCTGCGAGACACAAACGTTTTGTGTTACTACCAGTTCGGACGGATGTGTATAACATTCGGGCGTAGATATATGCCTATATATCTCCAGTTTTTCCAAGTATACAATGTATTAAATATTATTTTTCTAAAGTCGCAGGCGCGAAAAATGAGCTCTAGAGGTCGCGTGATTTATTTGAAGTTATCAGTAATTGTGTATACGCATATTGGTAACGGTGGAGCGTCGATAAAATGTCGACTAGGTACCCATGGCATAAGAGAAAAAACATGTCTACGAAAAATAAACAAATTTACTTCTTAAAGTGATTTTAGAGTTTAGATACCTATGTTAAATTTATAGAAAAACAATATTCTGAAGACGAACTCGTACGAACTGTGCAAAATATAATGCAAAATAATGTCTTTTAAATATTTTGTAATAGGTGTTTAACACTAAAACTATTTTAAAAAGCATATTTTGTTTGTTTTTCGTATATTTATTTTTGAACGAATGTCGTGATTACACAACAATAGAATGTGGTACAAATACGGGACTATTTTTAAATCACTTTTAAAATTATTGGTTATAATGTTAAAATATTGGTTTTTCAGTTTTCGTGAAATTTAATAAAAAAATATTTCCTATACAGTCCTCTAAAATGGCTGCGTTGACATCCTCTAAGCGGCGAGTATTCACAACAGGTCGCGGGGGCTAGCACTCATTTTTCCTGCCTAAAACTATAATCGCTTTTACGTGTACGTTGTTTTTTTTAATTTAATAAAAATTATTTGATTTTTAAGGTTTGTTCAATTTTGAGTTTCAACATATTATATAAATAATAATTTTAAATTTTTTTTTTTTTAAATGGTTAATGCAAACTACAATAGTTATTTTTGTTGACAATATGTATAATATGGACTTTCTCAATGATGCTCTTCCAGTTAATCAATAAAAAAAAAAAAAAAAAAAAAAAAAAAAACCGAATTACGTACACATATGAGGCCAAGTCAGTTTACCGACCTATTTACTATTTACTTTTTACCTTTGTATTCAGGGCTAGGGATGATAGATAGGGTTCACATCATTTACCCGCATACCGGTCGTATTTTCTGAACTATCTCTAACCATCTACATTTAGACCTCCCGCGGGGATCTGTGTAACCCGTCTAATCTTAATAGCTAACATTCAATGTGAACCTATGACAACACATTACCTGATTGAACATAGTTGTCGGGTCCGGATGGTAAAGTCGAGACGTTTGCGTTTGGGACGGCGCTGACGGACACCAGCGGCTAGTTGCTGGACGTTGGAAATACTTTACAGGCTGCTCGCCGTAATAATTATCACTGTTGTACTCTGTTGGGGGTATGACGGCGACTTTTACCGTCGGATCGGGCCGGGATTGACTAGATTTATAGTAATAATTGTTGTTGCTGACGTTAGCCATGTCGGTGGGCCTCGGAATTGGTTTGTTCTGAGCGTAACTGGTCGACTGGCCGTAGTAATCTGGCGGTTTCTGTAACATTGGAGCCGAACTCCCCAGAGCGGGTTCGACCGGCTTGCCGCCCGGCAAACCACCGCCGACGGGCGGCCACAAGTTCCGGACGTGATGACGGTCAGGCAACAAATGGTGATTCGTCACATTTGCTTTAGCGTTCATTTCCATCATTGCCATGCTCGGAGACATGCTGTCTGTTTGAAAACAACAACAATAATAATCATATAATATTGTTGAGAAAAAAAAATAAAGAAGTGTATATACACGTGGAGATATGGGGATTAAACGGTTCGTTTCAAAGTAATTAATAAGAACAACGATTTTTGTTTTTTTTTTTTTTTTTTTTGTTATTCGAGTGCTTCACAAATATTAAATTTGTATATCAATACTCATAAAAAGTATATATATATAGTCATATTAAATATGCACACGTTCATGCTCTAATATCAAATACAAATATCGCTAATGAAGTAATAGACAAACGTGTTAAAAAAAAAATAATATTTAATTGTTTTCATACGTATAATTACAACTATAAAAAATTATTGTTTGTCATAAAATTTTAAAAAAAATCTATATATTTACCAATATTGTTCCACGGGCTGTATTCTTGGACGTTATAAAAATTAGATGGGCTCTGTCCTAGTAAACCTTGTCGGTTCCATTGTTGATACATATTTATCGTTGGACTATCCATTACCGTAGAAGAGATCTATAATCATCGACGAACGAAATATATTAATCTTTACAATAGACGATATTTATTACGTCTTATTCTTTACATACCTGTGAACTTTGGACTTGTGTGTCTTTATTTTGATCATGGTGACTCACAGGCATAGATGTTCCTCTGGGTGATTCGGATTCTTCATCTTTTCGCTTCTTGCGTCGACACGGCGTCAACGGCACCGATCTAACTCTTACTTCACACGGAAATCTATAAATAGAAATATATTAACAAATCGTGTTATTCAAATTATATTTTTTTCAAAATATACATACTTGGAAAGCATTTCGACAGCACCATTGTTGAATTTATCATTTTGAGCTTGCTTGTCTCCAAATTCATCCGATTCATCTATTACGTACAGAGGAAGAACGTGCAATTGTTCGTCTTCGGGTTTTTGCAAACCTCGGTGTTTGTTCAACGTCACAACCTTTTAATTTTATCGAGAGTTCAGAGAAAACGTTGAATGTATAATAATTAATATTAAACTTACGACTGTGCATCCATTATGCATGTTATGAAAGTCTCGATGAGCATGGGCACAAAAATCTATACATGCCGTGACGCTCGCGAAAGGACGACCCGGTTTGAATCCTAAACGACAATCTGATCCTTCGCGTTCACGTTGTATTTGATTATTGTACGATAATGGAGCTAATGATTTGTACAGTGGTGATAAAGTCGTCGCCAATGTGTGTAAACGCTCTTCTAACTCCTGTTCCTAATGAAAACAAATTTAATAAGATACAATATTGGTAAACAATATCACCATAAAAAATGTAATTTTTTTTCTGATGAATACTATTAAAACTTACCTCTGTCCGTACGGAAAGTCTGAATTTGCGTACGTCTTTACTTCTAGCGTACTTACAACCATTATAGTACATTGACCAAGAGCATCCGAATGAAAACGAAGCACCACACGAGTCTGGATCAAGTCCTTGACAAGCACATGTACGTGGGTCATTTGTACCACATCGTCTGGTTGTAGGTACTCCATACCTAAAATTAAAAAATTATTATTATATTATATCAACACAAATATATTAATAAAATAAATTGTTAACACATACTTGTTAAGCTTATGTGAAAGCATTGTGTACAAGAAATCCGCCTCGTCAGATAATATACCTTCCCATGACACGATACAAATTACGATCCAGGAATGCTCACACTTGTGTCCTCGGCGGTTTTTAACTACTATTAAAAGTTTTTCCTCGGTCGACGAACGTCGTATTACCCATTTGGCTAAAGGACAGCCTTTTGTCGTTTTACCCTCTTTACCAGTATATACCACCTATTTATAAACAAAAATAATATTAAAAATTATTAATTAAATTTATAGAATTTATAAGTTACCAAAATATTTCAGTAACGTGTCATACCTTTTCCATTCGTATTCCTTTACCCTGTATGCCTGACATATTTTCCATACTTTTCCGAAGTTCAATTAAACTGCTCGCTGAACCGAGATGTGTATAAAACGGTCCGGGCTCAGGTGGTGCTTGGTCGGCAGGGAAACAATTGCAATTAGGAACTGCAGCTTTGTTTGTTTTTGACCTGAAAAAAGTAACACGTTTTAAATTTTAAAAAATTCTTTTAAACTAAAAAATAGCACACTTACTTGTCTTCTAAATTATCAGAGCATTGACTATTATTCAGACCATTCTCTTGTTTCACTTCCGTTGAATCAATCACCTCGTCTAAAGTTTGCAATCCTTGACAACCCCCATCAGATAAATGTTTTGATGTTGGTGTATCTGTACCACCCTTTCGACAACACCACGGTCCAGCCACGATGTCAATAGGACTAGGACCACCGTTACCGCAGAACACGTATCCGTTCTTTTGGCTCACTCTGGGATCAATTCCAAATGGTAATCGATGCAATCTCACTTCATGTGGTATTTCAATAAATTCCTTTTTTACGCGTGTGTGATTATGGATTTCCATTCCATATTGGTAGTAGTTAACAAGTATTTTTTGTTGTTGTAATTGTTGTTCTTCTTCTTGGTGGTGGTATTGATGATATTTCGGATGTCGTTCGACTTCCGAATAAAAGCCACCACCCTCAGTAGCTAAGCTCTGAGGATGGTGGCCTTGGACTAAAAAATTATTGCTGATTAAATTTTGTTTTGAGTCTGCCAAATATTGTTGATGATCAGTTTGATTCAGTGGACTTTTGGCATCACCGACGTCGTCGTTTCTTTGTTGACGCTGAAGCGCTTGATGTTGTTGCATTATTTGCTGTCGATGTATATGTTGTTGATGCATCTGCAACTGATTATGTGATTGTTGCATATTTTGATGATGCTGTTGTTGTATTTGTTGTTGCTGAATCTGCTGTTGATGATGCATTTGTTGATGGTTGTTTTGCTCTTGTGGACTATGTCTCTGTTCGGTTTGATATTGATCATTAAGATACTGTTGGTGTTGTGCTGCACTTTGCTGTGCTTGTTGTTGGGCTTGCTGTTTAGCTTGCTGTTGCGCTTGTTGTTGTTGCGCTTGTTGTTGTTGCGCTTGTTGGTGAGCTTGTTGTTGAGCTTGTTGTTGATGTTGAACTTGTTGCTGAATTTGAACCTGTTGCTGCTGCTGTTGCTGCTGCTGCTGTTGTTGTTGCTGCTGCTGCTGCTGTTGCTGCTGCTGCTGCTGTTGCTGTTGCTGTTGCTGTTGCTGTTGCTGTTGCTGTTGCTGTTGCTGTTGCTGTTGCTGTTGCTGTTGCTGTTGCTGTTGCTGTTGATGCAGATGTTGATGATTGTTTTGATCATTGGAATTATGTTCCTTTTGTTGGTACTGATCATTTAAATATTGTTGATGCTGCGATTGCTGTGTTTGTTGTTGATCTTGAGGTCTATCTTGTAAATATTGTTGCTGTTGGTATTGTTGTTTGTTAAGAATCATAGACTTTATTCGATTATTTATATTGCTTTTATCTGACACCGGTGTTGATGTGTCGTATTGACTATTTGACTGGCCCCATACACCAGTTGCTGGAGAATCTGAAACTCGACTTCTTTCCTCCCCTACGGAATTTCCGTCATTTTTACCTGGATACCTGTAATAAGAAAAACCATTTATAAAAAATGTAAACATAAAAGTTTTGATTATAAATCGATTTTATCTTTTTTAACGCGTTATATAATATATGGTGTCCTGTCAATATATTGAGGGAAATTGATCGTGTGACAACTGACCGTGTACGATAATTGATAGTATGACAATCAATTAGTAATGTTATAAAAATCGCAAAAAATTAAAATGCACATTTTTATTAATATAATTAAATATTATAAAGTCACTGATTACTGTGATTAAATTATTACTGTAAAATTTCTTTACGGATATAAGGATATAAATAATATTATATAATACTACCTTGATTACAACACTTTTCGAAAGCAGCTCCTAGTAAGTGCAACTACTCTTAAGTACAACATACTTTGAGTGAAATTCATGTACCTCGATTTATATACTTTATAGGGATACATTATGCCTGCTTTGGCATATGAACTTTTGGATACATTTGAATTACATTTTTTTTTTTACAATTTATATATATTATATTCAATCATTAATTAGGTTATATGTATAATACATATTATAAACAATAATAACATAATTGGGATTTTTTTTTTTTTACAATTTTTACGACACTAGACACTACCAATTGCTTACTATCAATTGTCAGGCGATCAATTGTCCTCTTTCTATTGTCGTATATCCATAATATACATTATACAATATACATATTACTACACTATAATAATAATCATTATCTAATAATGAACATTTTATTAAAACCAGTTTTTTAAAAATTTAATGTACGGTAGTATTTAAACGTTAAATTTATATTATGAGCAAAACTTTAAATTCTTACCCATTAGAGCTGTGTAAACTCTGTTGTGATTGGGGAGGTTGTTGAGGTGGGTATCCAGGTATCGCGTTTCCCGCACCAGGTTGACTAAAACTGTTGTTAACTACTTTGACAGATGCGTCGTTTGACGAATCCATGGTCTGAGAAGAAGGCGATTGTTCTTGTACCTGTACATTGATATAATAATAATATACAACTATTATCTATGCCTGAAATATGAATAAATATTGCTGCAAATGCTTAATGAAAATAGACATACACTCTGAGAAATGTGATTGTAATTTGATGTTCCATTGACGAAATCTGTTCTACCCGAAGACTCCAGATATTCCACATTTCCGTTAATGGTGGGTGCGACGTTAGGTATACCATTGATTAACGAGCTGGTGGTAACTTGGGTGGGTTGCTGAGCAAAACCATTGCTGACTTGAATGAACCCGGTGGTCGGCGTTTGGGCCGGACTTACCGTTTGATAACCCGGCTGATTATACACATTTGGTGGTGCGTGAGTGGAATAATGCAGAGTATTTGCAGGTGAATGATATCGAATGTCTTCTAATTGAATTTGTTGGCCAACGTATTGGGGTTGGGGTGATTGAGTGACAGCCGTCCAACCTGGACAAAAAAAAAATGTATTTTCGATTATTTTCAAAATCCACGTTTATATTTCTATAACGTATTTTCATATCCAAAAACCACATCATATCCATCTATATATAATTGTATACGAACCTAACGCGTTCCCATCAGTCGAATGCCACACTGTGGCTGGCGTCCCGAATCTATTGTCTCTAAATCCTATACCATTAGGATCGGATTCCATAATGCTGACGGCTTGGTTGCCGTAGAACCCGGTTCCGTTCCCGGACGTCGTCAACACTGTGCCGGAAAGCTAAACATGAAATACATACGATTTATGAATAAGTGCATTTCGTACACGTTATATTGTTATGTATAAATATATATATATATATATATAAAACATAGAATAACAAAATATAGAACAGAGAATGAGTGTAGCTGAGATGAGAATGTTAAGGTGGATGAGTGGAGTTACTAGAGAGGATAAAATAAGGAATGAGTATATCAGAGGTAGTATAGGGGTAGTAGCTTCGATAGTAGACAAAATGAGAGAGAATAGATTAAGATGGCTCGGGCATATGTATTAAGGAGGGAAGAGATGACTGAGGCAATAAGATTAGTAAGGGAAATGCATGTTGTTGGTAAAAGGGGGAGGGGAAGACCGAAAAAGAGATGGGGGGATGTAATGGCGAGTGATATGAGGAAGGTGGGAGTAAGTGAAGAAGATGCGGGAGATAGAGTTAAGTGGAAGTGTAGGACCAGGGTGGCCGACCACAAATAGTTGGGAGAGAAGGCGAAGGAGAAGAAGATAAATATATATATATGGGATTAAGCTGTTTCGTGCGTTCACACAATCGTACAGAATTATTATGATGAGATTCAGTCATTACCACTGGTGATCCAGGACCTCCGTTCAACGGAGTCGATGGCCCGGGAGACTGCTGTTGAGCGCCCGGATTTCCGGATATCGAACGGTTGCCCTTGTTTCTGTAGGCCTGTAACAGATAATTAACGGAAAATATAGTGCCGCGGCTATAGTGTAGTATTACTACGACGTAGTGTGTAAATAGACAAACAGAATGGTGGGTGGGGGAGGGGAGGGGAAATAAGACATAAAACGGTCGTTTGGAGTTAATAATAGAAATCACGGTGGTGGGCGTGCGGATATTCTTGAATCGGTGCCAATAGTGCCGCCGGTGTATCACGCGGAGCTTCCCGAGGAATATCCGTAAACGCTCTACAGCCCGTCATATTATACTTTCGTCTCGCTCGCGTTCATCGCTCGTCTTTTACTCTGTGCACGGTAAGAAATGCACTACCATATTATGTTATATTACATTATATACATTTTTTTTTTTTTTTTTCGAGTGTTCGATATGACAGTTTTTCTACACCGGTGCAAAGTTAGGTCGGGAACCGGGCAAGTGCGGTCGAGGGATTTTGTTCTGGCGACGACCTTCCGCAATCGTTTTTCATTGTACACTTGTTACGCTCCCGCCATTGCGCTCGCGCAAGGGATGAGGGGGGGGGAGGGCGATACGGCTTCCAAAGCGCCAAGGGGACGACAAAAGAACAGTTGAAGAGGGACTTTGCGCGCATTGTTTTCACTGTATACCTACTCAAAACATCTATTTATATATCGTATGTTGACGATCGTTTGCGTGAATTCATGAATGAAATCTCTTGGTCAAACGCCCGAACTTAACGCACCCGTAATAATATTATAATATTGTGGGCACCACTATGGCGAACATCAATTAAACTTATTATTATCGTTTATCGAGGGGGAGGGAGGGGGTATTAATAGCTTATCTCGAAATACTTGGGATAAATAAAAAAAAAATATTTGATGCGTGATGTACGCAGATTTCAATGGTATTTTGTACAATATTATACTCGTATAGTCTTAAAAAGGATTAATAATACCGAAAAATAAAAACACACCCGACCACTAAATATTATCAGATATTTTATATATTAGCTGATAGGAGGTGCGTACCTATAGTTTTTTAAACAATGCGTCTTAATGTATTGTATTTATATCCGTCCAGTGTTCGTGCTGTTAATCGCAAAAATTTCTTCGATAAAATGTGTACCTAAACCCAAATAATCTCTTTACAGAACAACCGTGTATAGTTTACAGCGTTCAAAATATTCGATAAAATAAAAAATATATATTACGTTTAAACGTTAACACGTCCGTATGTTAAAAAATAAAAACACGTATTCGTATACACCGTAATTTTATATAATAAAACCCACAAAAAAAAAAAATCGTGAACCGACTTTTGTTATAATTGTACGGAATTTATCGAGACTTAAATGCTAATGGATTGTAATTATGTTCGATTTCAACGAATAAATCGTATTCTAGTTCTTATTGATTGTGTACGTAAGTGAACAAAGTATAGGTGGCGAATAAACCGTTTAAAAATTAGTTTTCCCATTTTAAATATAGTATGGATTACTAAATGGTTCAGAGTGAAAATATCTATACTATATTATCGAAATTTCAGACGAGAAATGTACATATTATGCATATAAGGAATCGGTTTGCGATTAACGTTATATTTTTTAATCATTCAATAAAAACGTAAATTCACTTCTCCTCCACAATTTTAATGATTGGGTAAACTCTAAAAACTTTGTATCAAAGGAAAATTTTTTTTCACGATTTCGTTATCGTGACCTCTTATATATAACGACAATAACTATATATATATATATATATATATATATACACACGGATCGTTTTACCGATTTACAGACGTTATAATATAGAGAGAAAAACACAAATAGAATTTGACCTCGGTCGTTCCGTCGTAAGTGTCTCGGATAATATTTTCGAATAGTATGTGACTTATAACACACGCATTAGGCATACGTAATATTGTACACAATAAGTTATGATGTTCATAATATACACATTCGGTGTGTGTAAAACTTGCGAGGAGCGCGCGAGGCCACCGCACGGGAATCACCGTGAAACGTCAATACCGCGAGAACCGCGATTACCGGGTATAAACCGTATAAATTACGAATGTACAGGAATCGCAATTAAATGGAATAAAAACATACCACTACGTTTTGTTGTGGTGTATATTATGATGACACGTTTTCGGCGGCCCGATTTCGACCAAGTTTTCCACGGTAATTATTACGCGTTCACACGCCGTCTTCAAGGTCCGCCTCGATGACCCCCGACGGCGGCGGCGGCGGCGGCGGCGCGTACAAACCGTGTTTTTTTTTTTTTTTTTTACTATCTACGACATTCGACTAAATAGTTTATACATATTACACTGATATGGGCACCGAACGGTATTATAGTTTCATGATAAAAAAAAAAAAAAAAAAAAAAAAAAACAAAAAAAACACC
>JAIPRL010004955.1:18865-34941 GCA_025469235.1 Pemphigus obesinymphae
TTTTTTTTTTTTTTTTTTTTTTTTTTTTTTTTTTCACTCGCTCTCACTACATAGTGCGCCACCTCCCTACCCCCCCCCCCGCATCATCATTTTCCTATTGCAGCAGTCCCTTCGGAACTTTCACTATATACCGCCGCCGCCGTCGTACGGCGTACACAATATACAACGTATACGACATGACGACGTGCAGTACACACCAAAATATGGAATATACACATGAAAATTTCACGGTGGGCTCACTATTTCTAACTCTTACCATATATATTTCTTATTTTTATTTCCCTTAAATTAATTGTTCGCTAAACAATTGCTAAAATATAGTAGTTATATTTGTTGTTTTGTATGTTATAACATTTGGATTTTTAATCATATTAATATCGTGCAAAATCCGAACAAGACAAAAATTTAAAAAACGCAAATTTATTTTTTAAACGTACCTATATATTTTACAAAGAAAGCATATTTTTCCGCACTTTTGTATTGTTAATAAATTGCTTTGCAACAATTTCTACGTTTATTTCTTCATCGCGGTGAACGTGAAGAATGGAAATATCATTCAAACGTGCGTTTGGCCCATTATAGACCTCATGTATGTCTTGAGGAGTCTGCGAAGTGCAGAAAAAGATCTTTCACGTGTATATGACGATACCGGTATAACTAACATTATAGGTACATAATATTTTGTTGAACTCCGGTAACATTTCACGTACCTAGTGCATCATCGTTTTTCATTAGCTTCAAGACGTCTTCAAAATTTTTAATTGGCACCTTCCTTGATTTCGCTACATCCGAAAACATATCCTTGTGTAATTTCGATTTATCATCGTCAAAATCAGATCCATAATTTATTATTTACCTTGTTATTAACATTTATATCTGTATCTTCAACGTCGTCATTACATATATTATATTATCAACCATATTTGTAGTTTTAACACTAAAATACTAAAGTAAAGAATTTTATTTTTTCATTTTATTTTCAATAAAATATATCATAATTTTAATTTAGGATTTTGTATTTTGAATCTTTATAAACAGTTTGAATGTGATAGAAGGTTCACGGTCCTGATGGTAAACGGTGACGGGCCACCTAGATCCCCGGTCAACTAGAACTCTATGGTTATCCGAAAAAATGTTTAGGTCAACTTGATACCGTGTAAATGATAACAACATAAATTTACGGATATCAATATAAAAAAAAAAAACATTTATCTATCTCAATTAATTTGTTAAAAATAAAATTAATATTTTGTGAATGTATATGAAAAATATTGATTTTTTTATATGAGAATAGTGGGGGGCTGAGCTCTATCTTATCAATTTCATGGGGGGCTGCAGCCTCCCAGAGCCCCTCTGTAAATGGCACCCATGTACACACATATGTGTAATGAACACACACACCAATATGGCAATATATCGGCGAAACCAGGCATTTCGACCGTACCCGATACATAACCCCTAATAAATTGCACCCTAAAAAATCGTATGATAATTTTTTTATTTTTTTTTTTAAATTATTCAATATTGCATAATTCGTCGACATGTAGGTACGTGCTGTAGATTTATATTTGCTATATATATATGTGTAATGCATATATAGTATACACGTTAATATATTGTCCAATAGCGTGCCTGGAAAGGAATAGAGGATGAGGGATCATGTTATTTTTCTAATAAACCTCGAGATTACGATAAAATTAGTATACCATATAGATCCAATAATATATACCTATGTGTTATTAACCTTGCGGTAGTTAGCTACATGCATCATTTATAAACTAATGGAAAAAATGGATAAGAAAATACCTATACCTAATTATGTATATATATATATATATATTATATGAAAAACAATAAAATAAAAAATGCATTACCTCTAAGACTATATTATAATTCACGACTGTATAAGTTACTAAAAAATATAGTAACTCTTTACCTGCAGTGACAACTATAGCAGTATGTAATGAACTACCCGGCAATTTAGGCTGATAATAATCGAAATCAATAAATATCCACTCAAGGATACACAAATAACAAAAATGGATGAAACTTTAAATGAACTGATAGTTCCGTGCTAAGACTACGTATTTAAACTTATTGTATTGATTTACTATTTAAGTATATTATTTTCGTTTCATGTTTGTAAACATTATCTAAAGTTTGATTTTTATTTGCATTTTCATGATACATGCATGCGTACACGTTGGATATTTATTGTTATTATTTATTAGTTATTAGCAGCTACCTAATTATATAGATGTTTAATTTAGTGAAAAATAATGAATAAATGGTAGGTATATTATCCTTTAAGATTTATTTTACTTAATTTAAATTGTACATTAATGAAGAAAAAAATTATAAAAGGGTTTGGGGTGCTATTTTATAATTTAATATTACACTCCTCCCTCTCCAATTTAATATTTTTGCACATGCTACTGAGATCAATCAAGCTATATGCATATGTAATATTATATAGTTAAACGATGTTGGATGGTTTTTACTCCGAGTCCGAGTTTGGAAAATAACTATAGATTATCCAGTATCCATATCATGGTTCAGGGGCTGTAATAGGCCCATATTATATTCGTACATATATATGTATATATTTATACGAATTACATAATATTTTACGTGTATCTATATATTATTATTCGTTTTACAAATACGTAAACCGCGTATTAGATGTTTTTAATATATTTGAAATATAGATCACGGGTAATTTGAAAAAAGTATGAATCTGCTACACTGCTACCCATACTCGCGAGTTTGCGTATGGCCGGGCGGGAGTATATAGACGAAATGTATCACATTTGGACGAATGATTCCCATTTAAAAATGGGTATACCACCGATGTGAGCTGAATTGGTCCCAGGCTGGAAATGTGTACAATTTTAAGTTTCTCCCCTACTGACCAAATTATATTAATGTTGTATATAATTAATGACCACGGGTATAGGTAACTAGGTACACATAAATGTATGAGATGGGTCAATTTACCATATAAATTGAGACATAACGCATACTGATGCACGTTTCACTAGTAAAATAATGTCAGTACATTTTAAATATATGTTGATAAAATTTGAAAAATGTTGAAAATATAATTTAAAAAACTATACCTATATATTATATTATTACCAGAAAAATATTTAATGTTAGTTCTGTGTTGATAAAAGTTAATCTATCAGTGAAAAAAAAAAAAAAAAAACTATATATAAAATTTACATTTTATATTTCTTTAAATTTGCCATTTTACTGTGTTAACGTATTAAGAAGTTTCAGATTAGATCCATTTCCAAAAGGGAACCAATTCGTCTAAATGGGAATTATTTCGGCTACTCCTTGTGTAGAAACAAAATGAAAACCAAATCGAACATTGGGGGAGAAGCACGAAAACCAATTCGGTATCAGCCAGCCGAGCAAATAGTTGTTTCCTCTATAAAAATACCTACATTCAATTATTTTTTCCTTCAAAAATTTTTAATACCGTTATTATATTTTGTGAAAAATTACCACGAATAAAATATTTATTTTGATGAAAACGAACTCCTCCATATAATATATATATAGGTTAAGTACCTAAATATTTCTTTTGGTGTGTTTTAATTTCTATATACCTATATATTATGTACACATTTATGTTGTACAAATTTTTAATTGAAATTTAATAATAATTTATTGTCGAAGAATGCATATCGAACGCGTACCAAAATAAAATAATATACCGAAAATAACTGTATGGCTAAAATGTAATGTACTTATAACCGGGATTTGGAAATTTCCTTAGTTTTGAGTTTTAAACAAAAAAATTAACATTTTTAAACGTACAAAGACAAAAAAATTGATTTTTTTTTCATGCTGAAGATATTTTGATTTAAAAGAACTAGGTAACCCTATTTGTACGCGTAATATATTATTACGAAATATCATATATACAATACGCGCCACATCTATACAAACCATCCATAAAATAATACATTCTTGAAAATCGTCTTATTAATTTTCTTAGCGATCTTTAGTCGTTTATTTTGTACAATCTCGTGAAACAAACGAATGGTAATGAACGACAAAATTAAACCACTTCAATATTCGTACTACCTATACATTTGTAATTCTAATTTGATTTTAAAATTAAGCACGTACCTATATACATTATATTATATCTTACGAAATAA
The DNA here is from genome assembly GCA_025469235.1 of Pemphigus obesinymphae. Classification (NCBI taxonomy): domain Eukaryota; kingdom Metazoa; phylum Arthropoda; class Insecta; order Hemiptera; family Aphididae; genus Pemphigus; species Pemphigus obesinymphae. Next base: position 23,041 of record JAIPRL010004955.1, read on the forward strand.
GTATATTATTTATTCATTCGACATAGTCGTACTGCTACAGTATTAACGATAAGTATCCGGAAGTTAATTAATGTTTATATTTGGTTTGATAACCTGTATTGCTATATATGTTTTGTTTTTAACCATACCTATTACACGAATGCTAATTTCAAATATTATCTTGCACATAACGGATTCTAATACGATAATATTGTATGTAGAATTTTAGAAATAAGAACTTAGTTTCTTCGTGAAATAAAATGAATAATGACAGATAAATGAAATTAATATGATACTTAAAATAACTTGTTATAATAATGAAACGAAGTGAAATTAAAAAACGTCAATGTGCAAAAACAAAAATGATTATAACTTAAAAGTTGTAAGTAAGTAGGTATATTTTTAATGTGCGAGAGGTTCTATGGCTATTTATAATACATATAAATGCATAGACATTTCAACAATTTAAATTCTGTAGGATTTCCGGGCTCAATTTGAGTTGTGACCCAATAATCAACGGAGAAATTTAAATCGTTTTACAAACAGTCCACAGATTTACACGTATATATATTAAATTCAATTTCGTCATACTCGTAGGTACACTAACTTACATTGTTTCGAATCATGGTTTTTAGTGTTATAATATACTCATAATTGTATAATACATATCATTAACTAAAATAGTAAATATAATCACGAGTATATCAATAAAAACGTATAATGTATAATGTATAAAAAAGTACATATACCTACTAGGAAGAGGGATTATATAAGACTGGATTATATCAATCATGATTTCAATATTTAATATAATATATAGGTATCTGTATTATACGATAGTCAGTAGTATTCGGTACAAGAAGATTTAAGTTTACACACGATACGTCTTAATTATTTCGCTCATGTAAAAAAAAAAAACGCGTTCGAAAAAAATTTAAAACAACCGTCGGCAAACATGTCTCTGTCTTTTGCAGTGTTGGGTAGTAACGTAACGGACGTTACTCGTTACTATAACGTAGTTACTTTTTCGAGTAACGTTATAGTAACGTCGTTATTTAATTTTTATAGTAACGTAAGAGTCACTACGTTAGTTATCCGTAAGTAATTTTGTAAAATAACGCGTTACATATCTATAAATAAAAATTGAAAATTATTCTAATAAATTCGTCTAAGATTGCCGACGGCCCATCACATTTGCGAAAAGTAGATATTTTAACGATTGTATGATTTTATATAATAAATAGGAGTACCTAGCCATGATATTGACTTTTATAAGTTCGACTGAAGATTATCAGAAAAAAATAAAGATATTTTTGACATTTAATTTTATTGTTTTAATTTTTATACATTTAAAAATGTTGAAAGGAACGTCATTGTAACTAGTTACTTTTGAATTAAAAAAAGTAATGTAACGCCATTACTTTTGTATTTATGTAGGTAACGAATAAGTAATCTAGTTACGGTTTAATTTTGTAACCAGTAATGCAACTTAGTTACTTTTTAAAAGTAACTAAACAACCCAACACTATGGTCTTTTGTCAATATATAGTGTTTCACATGACGTGTATACATAATAAAATATATCTAACCTACTCGCAGCACCCTTGTGAAACTATAAAAACGTAAACAATTCCAAATATCGGACAGTGTCTGTCCATTCCGGTTTGACCCAGTGCCCTCAGTCGTTGACTACACTATACACTGAACGACCGCACTAATCACCTTCCATTTGTCTTTGGATCTGCAGAAGTATATACCTACGTCTGTATATAATATAACATACATAAACATTTACGAATGTAATGTGGGGGGGGGGTGGTCGACAGAGGTGGCGAAGGGTTACGCAGGTGCCGCCGCTGCTGTAATGTGTGTCAAGGGGAAGGTCCCGTTGACGAATCATCAAAACAACACACTGTATACATATATACATATACCCACTGCAAATACGTATGCACACCATGCACACTTGCTCGTGAAATATCCCATTGAGCCCATCAAAAGGGTTGTAACATTTTAGACTTTCGTGACATATATACATATATATATATATATATATATTATCTATACATATAAAAGGGTTATTATATATAAAAACAAAGTATGTGCGTGTTTATATATATATATATGTATACATTGTTGTCGTGAACTGTTTTGGACGACGTGTTCGACAGCGTGCGCTTTATCGGCAACGACTATATGTAATATAGGTAGCCATATAGGTAAGTAATTTATAATCGTATGTATAGGTACCTATAGTCGTGAGTTGTGTTAAACAAAATAGCCGAAGGAAAAGAGATAAACGAAAAATCCGATTTAAATAATTATCGCACCATTCCCATTGTCACGATACACATATACTACCTATATACTACTGGCATATGAGGCTTATCATTTTCTCTATAATATATACATTATACACGTATATAATGTAATTATTTTTGTTATCGTTTACTGGTTCCCACGCCACTGTGATATCATATAAGTCCCTTACCTTTTTGTCGGTGAGTTTCTCACACCTCCTCATCTTGCATATCTGATGGCTCTTGTCGTTCCTGCACGGCGCGCAATCGCCACAGTTATCCTTTCGTTGACATCCTATGCATTCACCACATCTTTTTCGTTTCTTCTTCGTCTGCTTGTCCATACCGTTGGCACCGTTTTCACAGTGATCCGAGTCCATCATGGACCCTCCAATGCCACTGACGTTGCCACCACCGCCGGTCATGCCAATCACGTTATGCTGGACTAACGGGGATTTGAATCCGGCGGTGCTGCTTACGGCGGCTACCTGGCCTGAGCTCTCCACGCTAGAACTGCCCACACCGTCGCTTTCTATCGAACTGTCCATGCTGGACGCCCGGACTTTTCGCCGTTCTTTTTTCCGAGATTCCTGCAGCCCTCGAGGTGACAGGGTATCTTCCATCTTGACGGAATCGATATACGTGCCACCCGCGTTTTGGTACACATGACTGGGTATCTGGGCGGATACGATGGCCACCGGTTCGGTTTTTACCACTGTTAGCAGCGTGGCCTGGTTGGACTGGTGGTGTGGAGCACCCATGAAGTTTCCTTGGATAATGGTGCTTTGGTGATGGTGATTTTGAGGCGCAAATGCATGAGGAGGTGGGGGTGGGGGTGGGTATTGTGGACTTTGGAACAAGTGTATGGTACCGGCTCGGTCGTCCAGGAACTGTTGCTGGATGCTCGGTACCAGAGTTGGATAGGCCCGAGGCGCTGCTGCCGTGGCGACGTTCACCGTAGACAGGGTATGGAAGCTGGGTAGACCGGGCGACTGGGTCGGCGACACTGACGCCGGTGTTAGCGTGGTCAGCGATACCGTTTCTGGTTGCTGTTGGTCATTCTGGAAGTTGAATTGGGACTGGAATGACGGCAGTTTGCTGCCAGCCGGTGATGGTGGATAGTCAAACGACCCCTTAGACATCGAGTCCTGCGAATTGCTGCCATCCAGCTTACTCTCCCACGGCCGGTACGACTGCGGTTGTGGTATGATCATCGTGGTCGGATACAGATCCGGCCGATGCAGCCCATCCGGATTGTAGTCCCAGTGCATGTCCAGTATCCGACCAGTGGTTGGATCGTAGCCATCGCCGGGACCAAGCCGGGCGCCCAGGCCTTCGGCCAGCTCAACTGCGGAGAACGAGCTAAACGGTGGCAGGCCCGGTGCCGGGCCTGGTGTCTTTGATTCCGGTACAGTTGATGATGGGGTGGCAGGCTGTGGCGGCGGGTAGCCCGCCGTACCATAAGAGGCCATGGCCTCCCCGCCACCCTCGCTCATACTAGCCGACGTTGCAGCCAGCGTCACGTCCCCATTGCGTCACTTCTAACGTACACTGCGAACAGAAAATCAAAATTTAAACACGTTAACAACACGTTCTCTGTAAGTCACTGTTATTATTGTAAACTCGATATGAGACAAATAACAGTTAAATAATAATGTATGAAGCCTAATATTACATATCCGGTGCCGCCGAAGTGATACGGTTTGATTTTCTTCTAAGGTATTCGTTCATAGTATCAACAGGGGTCAGTTTATATTGCCGTATAAGTACCTACCACCTACAATTAAAATAGAAAAATGAGCGAGTGGGAGAGAAACAGAAAAATAGATAGATGGTGATCACCGATCAGGTACCTACTTAAACCGTAATATAGCAGGTAAACACGAAAGAGCCAAAACTGCACAATTATTTAGTGGATAGAAATAACTAATAATAACTTAATATGACCACTAAATTATAAAATTTTAACGAAAAATCTTCTTAAAAATAAAAATATACGACGTCATGTGACCTACATCATAAAGTGTTCCAATCGAGGGTCGACGCGTAAAACGTTATGGAGACAAGTATCCCAAGCACAAACGTGAAACGTTCACCCCCAAAGATAGTGTCCTTCGTTTTCACCGTTATGTGCGAATATTTTCCGCTCAAGCGCGTTCGGTTACCTATACAAGTATAATAATATATTGAATCAGTGAAATGCCTCTCCGCATCTCGACAACAATTTTGTGGAATGTCTGAAAGGGTCGGCGGTGGCAAGACTACTAATATCGAAATCCTGTATAACGGTTTTAAAATCGAATATACGCGGTTGCGGGCGCAAAGCCGCGTATAAGAATAGGTACCTATATTTTAATACTGGTATTATTTATTATCGAACGTACATCACAACCCATACCAAAAAATCATCCGCGGCAGCTATAGGTAATATAGTTTGTCACAACCAATTTTTTCCCTCCGAAAATCACGTTGTGTGAAACTCGAAACGGTGAACCACGTCAAAAACATGCACTGGTCCTGCACATTATAATAAAATAATAATAATATTAATAATCTGCGACGGCAACCGTGCACGTCGGTTAATCAGGAAGGATGTTTTTATTGTTAAATAAAAACACTTTATTTAATAAAACGACACACACATATTCGTGTATATATACATGTATACGAGTATATATATATACGTATATAGTTACCATAGTAAATACGAAACACTGTTGATCCATTATTACTGCATACATACATAACGATAAACAAACGCAGAAAATAATATCGTCGCGATAACAACGACTTAAGTCCTTCGAAGTACACGTGAACGTAATACGAGAAGAACAAACGGGAGGAAAATGCATGAAAAGTCGGGTGGGAAAAATTACGAAAATAAGGAATTGCAAAGTCCGGGAAATGGGTCAGAGACCGGAGAGAGCGTTTCCGGTATTGCGCTTTCGCTTTCGCCTACATGGACTGCAGTAGGCGACGGGGCGACGACAGGGGGTGTGTTTGGGTATATACGTGCGACGAGAGGGAAACTTTCGCGAGTACGCGGTTAAGTCCGTTACATACCCAACGTGCGATTTCCACACGTGAATTTATATCGACAATTCGATGTGGCGGGAAAATTGTTGTACCGCAATCAGTGACCGATTGGCGATTTAAAAATTTCCGTTGGTGATTACACCATAGGAGTCGGTCGTATTTGTAGTCAAATGTCATACCTATATTATCAGGAGTAGATACATGACATTTTCGTACGGAAACGAACAATAAATTTAAGGAAACGTAATATGATGTACCTATTATACCTATTATAGAATGTATCGGCGAATATATTTTCAGTATTTCCGTATAATGCGATGTCGGAGTAGCCGGACAGACGGGTATAAAATGTAAGGGTGGGTACGTGTACAATGTATATATTAATATTATGTACATAAAAAAAAAAAAAAAAAAAATTGAAAAAAAATATCGTTACTCACTTAAAATGTCTTCTCGGCGTGTGAGGGTCGTCGGGAATCGACGGAAACCAATAATAATGAAACGCGTCCGATGTTTATGCGAGTATGAATTTTTCGCGTACACTGAAAAGCACATACACGACGGCGCGCACACACACACACACACACACACACGACAGCAAACACACGCGCGCGCCACACACTGGGCTCGCATACACGCACACGCACCGCGACACGACTGTTGCCTGGGTGTAGACGACGGACGGACGGACGGACGGACACGGCGGCATTCACACATCACGCACAACGCACATTGTACGCACAGGGTCGTACGTACGCGGCGCGCGCATGCGGTGGGCACAGACGCGCTCGCGTGGCGGCGGCGGCCGCCACGCGAAGTTGGTTAATATACGAGGTAGTTGCCGGCCGGTCCGCCAGAGGGGTGGGTTTTTCGTATTTATATATTTGTATATTTTTTTCCTATCAAATTTTCGCGTCGCCGTGTACCGTTTGGGCCACGGTTTGGGGGGGGGGGAGGGAGGGGGAGGACTGCGGTGGCGCGGCGACACGACATCCCCTACCAGGTGCCCCCCGCCAACGGGGTGGCAGCTGTACCGATCATCATCGCGCACCACCGTGTGCAGCCTGCCGTCGTCATCGCCGCCGCCGCCAAGACGCGCGCGCGCACACGTTACGCCGGTCCGTTGTACACGTTCGCCGCCGCGTTTACCTACAACACGCCGCCGCCTTCTCCCGCGGTCGTGACGCAATACCGTATTTACGTGTGGTACGGCCCGCCCGCCAACGTGCCGCGACGGCCCTTTCGTTCGTTTCCCCGCGCGAAACTACTGCAGCAGCACCGCCCGCCGCAGTCGGAGCGCGCAGTTTTAGTGCACCACTAGCATGTTCCCTATTGTTTTTTTTCTTTTTTTAATTTCATTTTAATTATTGCTTTTACAAAACCGGTTTGGCTACCGACAAAAGGCCCGACGACGACAACGGACTTGTATAAAGAAAGTTTTGTACGACACGAGAGCAAAAAAAAAAAAAAATAAAAAAACAATAAAATATTATAATATCGTTCAGACCTCGCGGCATTACATTATATATATATATATATATGTATATACGGGGTCGGTCCGTCCGTCAGTGTCGTGATAAGAGGGAACACACAATTTTCGGGCATTTCTCGCACAGTAGTACATTATACAATGTTTTATCGTGTATACATACGAACACTTAGAGCTGTATTCGATCGTATGCGATGGTATACGTGTCGTAAATTACCTTCTGATATTTTCACGCAGACATCGTTTGCCTTGTTTTTTTTTACATTTTCAACGGAACGATGTTTTACAATGATGTTTATTTTTATTTGAAACAACTTATCAGTTGGAAGGAGTTGAGTCGGTGTTTTGGAGTAAAGACCTTTTTTGATATCAAATTCGTTCTAGATAGGTAGTATACTTTCCAGTGGTCGTTTTTTGATTTTTTCAGTAGTTTTCTTAAGCATAAAGAAAACTACTACCTCTTATAACGGAAATTTGTTATAAATGGAATAATAACAAATAAAGTTGCCACCGTTACTATATACATGTATATAATTAAGTTTTCTTTTTTTTTTTTTTTACAAATAACTATATAGGTAATTGTCAAAAAAATGTTTTGTTAATTTTCTTGAACAAACATTTGATGATAGGTACTGTTAATTTAGGATTTATAATTAATATTTTCAACTACAAGGAAGCATACTGTTTTGCGTACATATGGTAACATTACCAATAGTGGAGCGAAATTGGTATATTGGTATACTTTTAAAAAGCAAATATTTCACCTAAATAAAATTGGAATTATTAAAAATCCTTTTATCACCATGTGATTGATTGGTGTTGTGGTTGAAACATTCAGTCTGATTAAAATTATATTATAAAATATATTGTATATGTTTTATATCAAATCGCATTTAGTAGTAGGTACAATACTCTATATACCGTCTTTCCCTACTTTTAAAATTTATTTTTATTTTTATATCATGAAAATGTACGATAAAAAACTGAGCGTTTATGTTTAAATACAACATTTGGCATTGTAACCAAATTTGAGTTTTTTGAGTAGATTACATACCTACTTGAAAATGAACTTTTTTTTTCATCATTTTTATAGTAAGGACTTAGTTTAATTTATTAATATTGGTGGAAATGGTTATTATATTTTTAGGATTTATTATTAATAATAATACAGGATGCAAATGGCAAAGTAGGTTGTATTATTAATCAATGCGTATATGCACTATGCAGCTAGAAATGTATGTAACTCAAAGTGCTATATTAGTCCAAATTGTCAAAATAAATAGTGTATAGGTAAATACCTATTATTCATTAATTATAAATAATAACTTATATAGGTATATATCATAGGCGTGTCCAGACTTTCTTCGCGGGTCATGCACTAACCCCCCCCCCCCCCAAAAAAAAAAGGTCAACATTTTTTTTAAATTTTTTTCTCATAATCAAGTAATTAATTGTTTCAAAATTCAAAGTACTAAATTCTGAATATATAAAAATGAAAAACATTAGTGATTCGAGTCTTTCATGAGCCAATGTGGTGTGAAGTTTTGTTTTCACGATGGCCAATTTTGAAAATGCACGTTCGCACAAACTGCAGCTAGTCATAGGAATGGTGGTGAAATGTATTATTACATTATAAAAATCTACAAAAATTTGTTCTATCATTTGTAATTAGGAAATTAATTCAATTATTAATTGTCTTAGAAGTTATAGCTGTTAATTTATCAATGAAATCTAAAATAAGGTGCACTTCGCTCGTTGGGTGTAAGCGCTTATCGGATAGGATACCTACCTACTTTTGGTGGATGTATTGCATTTGAAAGCAATGATAAGTCATTGAACTCGAAAAAAAAACGATTTTGAGTGTAGCCTCGATGTACTAAAACCACTAGCTCCCTCACTACGCTCAAAATCTAAAAGACTTTTATTCCAGACGATATTTTAAATTTAGTTAAACCATTAAAATAATGCACAACTAACGTTACATCAATTTTTTTAGGCATTAAAATCTAATTTTACCAACTATTTGGACTTAAATACCTCAAAATTGATAATTTTGTTGAAAAAATTTAAATGACTATAAAAAAAAATCGTGACTACATTTTTTTAAATTTAATTAGAGTAACGTATATTTAACGCTGTATAAAATGTTCAGGTCTTAAAACCCAAAATTACCCCTTTTAGAACGTAGAAACCTCAAAATCTTAAATGCGTCTATAAATAGCCCACAATTGAAAAAAATTTTAATTTACTTATTAATTATTATATACTTTATTAATTAGAATATATTGCTAAATTAAATGTTCATTGTAAATTTCAAGATTTTAAAGTTATTATTTTCGAAATAAAAAAACAAAATTTATAATAGTAGATATAATTTATATTAGCCACAGACATATAAATGTTGTCATGAATATATTTGTAATATAGCACAGAACATGGTAATTCAGACAAAATTTAAATTTGCGGCTGATTTTGCAGGTCGTGTATGATAGGAACGACACGTAGACACGCCTATGATATATATATATATATCTACTATCTGTACTGATGGATACGTTTTAATCATTTAAATATAAACAATTAGTTGACCCTGCAATGCTTTGCTATTGTTAGATTTTCCCGTGAAATGAATTTCGAGTTAAAAACCTTCCAAATTTCATGGTTTTTTTTTTTTTAAACATACTAATATTTATTAACCCCCAAAAAAAATGTAACTTAAATAAAAGTATTCTAGTGAACATATAGATTCACCGAGAAAATGCATCATTCAATTTAATATCCTACTTTGCGTTGCTATGACTATGCTTTGGAATGACTAACTGTGAATGAATGAACTAAATGAACTATCTAGAATGAATTTTCTATCAAAAATCTCTATATCAGTAAAATATTACTTTACTCGTTCTCCCCAAAAGAGTTCCATACATACATGAAAAAAAATGAAAATTTAAACACATAATTTTAAAACACTAAAATCAATACAGTCCTTGCTTCGCCTGCAGAATCTAAAATATATCGATACATATTTTAATGGTGATAAGAGGAGGAGAGGGTGATGAGAAAATTTCGTATACTATAAAATGTATTTATGTCCACATAAATGGGTATCTATATAATTACGAAAAAATAGAATTTCAAAAATGTATGTGTATCTTGAAATTTAATATAGCTTATGTATTATTGAGATTGAATTTTTATATTTAATATTTCACTTTAATACGTTTTGTATGATAGCGACGATATATTATATTTATATTATAACATTAAAATATTTAATAGTGCGACGTATATAATCATTCCATGTATTCCATTATTAATCTGATTGCTAGTCGAGATTCGGGTGGAAATTAATGTTCCTTTAATCGTGATTACTGATTGGTAATCCGATTGCGAACGGGATTTACAATCTGCTAAATTAATTGCTCATCTACTACCATAACATCTTTTTCGTTTGGTGCAATGATAAAGTGAGGTTAAAAATTGATAACAAACATAGGATGGAAAATTAGTATTCCTAAATGTTCCATCCAATCATCCATTCCTGATTAAATTAGATTGCCTTGGAGATTAATTAAGGAATACTCAGATTGAGTAATTTGATAAATTAGGGATTACATTTTTGAGTTGGTTACATTTGTTGGGATGTTGAATACCGTATTAGATTATATTAATCTATTATAGATTTCCCTATAATAGAAGATTTCCTTTTAGGTCAAAATAATTTTGAAAGATATTTCCTGTTATCTCTTCAAAAAATATCTCAAAATCAAAAGAAGTTCAAGTTAATATTATAATAATGTTAATAATGTGATTTTTATTTATATTTGTTGTATAATAATATGTGAAAAATGTGTTGATTTTTTTTTAATTACGAAGAGATAGATTCTTTTTGGTGTATTAATACCATATATAGTAATAGGAAGATTTTTATTAAATTTATTATTTATATTTATACCGCATAACAGGTAATTTTTCTTTACGCTTATGAGAACTACTAGAAAAATTGAAAAATTACCTAAAAATGTTCAACATATTATAACCCGTCCAGTTCATTTGTGCCCTTGGTGATCGTTACATTTTTAAATTTGTAGGGGTTATTAAAATTTCGGAAGCACAATTGCAAAAGTCGCACATTGTAGGTATCACACATTGTTCAATTAATATTTTTGAACCCCTGATCTGGTCAAACGTGTGACGTCATCGAGAGCGCAGATGAACTGGACGGGTTATACATGTAATATGGTCGAATTTTGATACATTAAAAATAATATAATTAAAAATTACATTTTACCTTTAAATAAATATTCAATTAAAAAATAATAATAAATCAGTTACCATAACAACTATTTATTTGTTATTTTGTCATACCCTGTATTCGTATGAAACTACGTAGGTACTGCATACACTATTTTAGTTATTCTTATGCTTAAGCAAAGTACAAATCAAAAAATTACCTCTCAAAAGTACCAAATATAACTCATTTTTATTGTTAACGTGTACAACCACTAAAACTTTTTGCTGTGATCAACTTTTCGACCAGAAGGAGTCGAGTTCTGATCTCACGGTAAAATCAAAAAAAAAAAAACACGATAGAATCTAATATAAATAACCGTATAACATTTATAAGTAATGACCAGGTAAAACCTATATGGCAAAATTATAGGGAAATAAATATACCTATTATAAGTGTAACGTTAGAGGAGTTCATGGGTAGAACTACATAGAAACTAGAAAGTATATGAGAACAGTATTTATTATAGTAGGTATTTAATATTGTCACATTGATATAAAAAAACATCGAGGGACGATATTATATTTCAATACTTTCTTCTTCTTCTTCTCCTTCGCCTTCTCTCCCAACTATTTGGGGTCGGCCACCCTGGTCCTACACTTCCACTTAACTCTATCTCCCGCATCTTCTTCACTTACTCCCACTTTCCTCATATCATTCACCATTACATCCCCCCATCTCTTTTTCGGTCTTCCCCTCCCCCTTTTACCAACAACATGCATTTCCCTTACTAATCTTACTGCCTCAGTCTCTTCTCTCCTTAATACATGCCCGAGCCATCTTAATCTATTCTCTCTCATTTTGTC
>JAIPRL010004956.1:9752-34915 GCA_025469235.1 Pemphigus obesinymphae
TATTATGAAAATCGAAAAATGACCTCTTAAAAGTACCAACTAGATGCAATTTGCTACCGGAAACCGGGCATGAGTGTAAAGATCGGAGCACTCCTTCTGGTAGAAAAAGTGTTTACAGAAAAAAAAAAAAAAATAAAAAAAATAAACATCATTGTAAAACCATAAGCTTCTTCACTACGCTCAAAATCTAAAATAACAACAATAAAAATGATTATAATGATATGGGACCATTTATTTTTCAAATATATAAAACATTTTTAATTGTTAAATTTTAATTTTTCTTAAAATTTTCTAAACGTCTTAAAAATGGTATTGTTGATAAAAAACAATAAAAGTACATGAAAAATATTTTATAAAAGCACCTAGAAAAATATCTTGTGTAGTATTAACAAGATAGGTTTATTAATTTTAAATAAGCCAATTTTGATTGAAATTTAAGATTATCGTTTTTACAAATGGTTTATTTAATTTTATACTATTTCAACAAACTATAATAGGTATACGGAATTCCGCATCTTAAATCATCGCATTACACCTGAGGACGTCACACCAATGATTTTCAGTAGTAAAAACATATCCACGAAAAACAAACGAAATTACCATTTAAAGTGATTTTAGAGTCCAAACAGCTATGTTCAAATTTATAGTAAACAATATTTAGAAGACGATCTCATAAGTGGTTTACAAAATATTATTTAGCAAACAAATTACAGTGATTTAAAAAATAAGAAGATTTGTTAATTTGACCACAGTTAGTTTCTAATATCAATAAATAGTTGATCAAATATTAATGAGCGTTTTATTGTTTCAACCTAAATTTTTCTTAACGAGTACTCACTAAGATATTTCGTTGAGTATAAAATCCATTCTCTAATCAAATACACATTTATCAAAATGTTTATATGAAATAAAAATATTAAATATGATTTTGATAAAATGTATACCTATATATTTTTTACTATTTCATGTTTCATGGGGGGTCCAGAGTACAGACTCTTAGTCTGTCCCTATTCCCTTCGCTCTGCGCCTCTGTATATCGACACAAGCCAATATTCTAAAATTACTTATAATTTAAAAGTAACGATAATGTATCCATTATATAATGTACTAGGTACATAATTTATAGAAAATAATTACGTGCAAAACTAAGTATCTTATTTTCTGATGTTCTATAAAATAAATTAAATAATTTTTATCGTGTTATTTCTTTGTAAATTTTTCTACTATAGGTATATATAATATATATATTACCTACTAGATAAATTTTTTTTGATTGAAAAAAATACACCATCGTAAAACCAATAACTTTCTTTCCACCTGGATAAAAATATTATATAATGAAGGAAATAATAACTATAAAACTTACCTGAGATGATAGAGGAAAATGCAATTGATGCGATTGAGGAACTGCCGTGTATGGCGATAAGGGCCAATTATTACTGAAATTAAAATTATTAATTAGTTATGCGATGTACACAATAATTTTGGATGTAATATGTATAAACCTGTGATCGAATCTTGGGGTTATATTTGAATTTGAACCAAAATTCGTAGAGTGTGGTCCTAGAACGCCTCTACTATAATCTGGTCCGAAATAAGGTCCAGGTCTACTATAAGGTGTCGTTCTATACGGTCTTTTCATTCTCCGGCGTCTTCTGTAGTTTCCATTTTCAAACATGTTATCATATTTTGGGTCTAAATGATTTATAACAATATAGTTAAGTCTTTTTGAATAATATTAATAAAAACAAAAAAAAAAAAAAACATTAATCAAATAATGCATTAGTGCATTATAATGCAATGCTATGTTCCGTAAATCGTTCAAAATTAGACAGAGCGTGGGTATATTAATATGTGACTACAAACAAAAATCATCATATAGATAAAGGGGCTGAATCGTTTGTTCTGTTTCTTTCCGTGTCCTCGGTCAATAATTCAAAACTATAAACATTCTTTAGATAGTAAAATAACAATAAATTACTGTCAATTATAGTAAAAAATAAAATTATATATACAGGGATCTGTTGATTTTATAATATTGTAGTATATAGTGTATACTGTATATAATGTATAACGTATAGCCTATAGTTATATAAAAATAAAACAAGTGAGTGTTTGTGTTATTGTATTTAGTTAAGTATAATCTCGAATTTTAATTTATATTTTGAAGTGTTGATTTGAGTAAAAAACTATATAACACAGTGTCAAAGTGGGCTCTTTTACAGGTACAAAATAATTGACTAGGTGATATTAATAATATTTTCACAGGATCTCACAATGTAAACTAAGATAGGGTGACCACACTTCCCGGTTTTTAAGGAATTGTACCATTTTTGAGGATTGCATTCCGGTATCCTGACAAACTTTAAACGGGACGCTTTTTGTCCCGCTTTTGGAAGTGGGGTCTGTTTTTGTCCCATTTTTTACTTATTTACCGTTTTTCTAAAAACATTAGCAAAACAGTCAGAAAATTTATGAATGACCACTTTATTTTTGTTTATTTACCATTTTCAAACTGATTTATGAAAATACTGGGAGAAAATTATTACGATTTTCACTTTTTTTTTTTATTAATGTTCCATTTTTTAATTTTAAAAGATAGTCACTCTATACTGAGGATCACTTTTATAAAAATTCCGCTTTCATAAAAGTGTTGCGAAATCATATTATATTATAAAAAATACAAATTATTTAAAAACGCGTATATAAATACAGAATCTCAATCTCGTAATTCAAGGGGCAATTTTGGAGTGTGTGGAGGAAAGGTAAATTAAAAAATTGGAGATGTTCCGAATTTTTCCGGCAACAGAAACATCCATTAAACGTTATGTAAATTATCGGAAGTCATTGCAATAATGCAGTAAAAAGCGGCTAATAGCGAATTCGTTCATAGAATTTTATATAGGTACCTAATAATAATATTTATAATATTAATACTGCAGGGTTGCATAAAAATCGTTTTGTAAATATTTAATAAATCATTAACTGATGGCTTGTTAAACATTTGACGGCTCGGTAAATCAGTGTTTTGTTGCATAAAAAGTGTATACATTTTATATTATGTTATGTTATGTTATTCTGTGTTTTTATTTTATTATGACATAGAATATAAAAATGATAACTGATCAATGATACCACTTTTTAATCCGTCTTTAAAATTTACAGAGCCGAAATCGGGTGATTAACTAATGGACCGTAAAACTAATATTTAGCGGCTCTGTAAAAATTTAAAGAACTTTTATGCAATCCAATTTTTTTACCGAGCCGTTAAAACCGCTAATGGTTCTGTAAATGTTTAAAGATCGTTTATGCAACCCAGCATAACTATTCTATTTTATAAGTGAGAGGGGCAAGATGGAACATTTGATCCCCCCAGAATTTTGGAAACGACTATAGTAATATTTTAATTTGAATACCTATGACTTTTTTTTTGCTAACCAAAAAAATTACTTTTCTACGCCCCGGCCCCCTATATATATATAAAAAAAAAATGTTTTTAGGCGTCTATATTTCTTCAACGCATATTTAAATTAAAATACTATTAATAATAGTAGGTATTTTATTAGTATTTCTTAAATAACGAAGCTTTAGAATTTAAATAAAAATTGCTTACGAAGTGGGCAATACTATTTTTTCCTGGATTATAATATTAGGCCTAATAATAATAAATAAAACATAACGACGTTATTGAAACGTAATAAATATCGTGTTTTGGTGAGCTAAGCACAACGCACGCGTACAAAATCTTATCATATTTTTAATACCGCTATAACAGCAGTTTTCAAACATTGTTATAATCATCAGCTGTCGTTTCAACGTATAATAACAAACAAAATAAAATCATGCAATTTTATAAATCTTTATCGCATTGTGATCGAAACTGTTTTGGACATTATAAGTTTTGGCAAAATTAGAAATGCTGAATATTGTTTAGAACTGTGTATTGTTATAATTTATTATTGGTATCTAAACTATAGATTAATAATTATATAATATATTTCATACAAGTAGGTATACATTTATTAGGTTATATTATGACTCATATTTAGTGTAGTATAGATAAGTAGGTACATAACATTTTGTATTATTAAACGTATAGGTTTTATTATTATTATTGTTATTATTATTCAACTATAAAAATCATCATATAACCAATGATTTTTAAATATTATTTTGTAAAGTATAATAATTAAAAAATTATTTATTTTAAGAATATTCTATATAAAAATGTTGTATATTATAATTTTAGATATTGAGCGGAGCTAGGAATCCATTGATTTAACAATGATGTTTATTTTTTTTACTCTGAAAACAATTTATCGGGTAGAAGGAGTCGAGTAGGAATTTTAGAGTAAAAAGATTTTTTGATAGCAAATACGTTATAAACGGTGCTTTCCAGAGACCATTTTTTAATTTTCCCAGTAGTTTTCTTGAGCGTAAAAAAATAAATTTTATAAAGAGGAACTTTTTATAAATGGAAAAATAACAAATAATGTAGCCATGTTGGTTACTGTATACTATCTGTAATATAACAACATCATAAAACGTATTTATTTATTTTTTTATAGTTATAGTTAGATATTACACCGAGCTCCACTCAAAATCGTTTTATATAGAATGCTAATGTACCAATTATCATTGTCATTACTTTATTAATTGAATACGTCTACTACTATTATCCTACGCGACGAACAAAGTTCTTCCATCACCTGCTGACTATTTACCGCATTTTTCTAATACTTATAATATTAAATTAATTAACTATCAATATATCGTAATCGTAACGTCAGTTTGTGACTTATTCCTGCGGACTACATATTATTTTTGATTGATCGCACTTGAATTTTCATTAAACGACATGACTCCTTCTCAACAATATATACTCAGTACTCAGTTTATTCGCTTAACGTGTTTTCTTTAATTTACACTTTATCCTTTCCATTCATTTACAGCCTATCGTTTCATACACTTTATATTTTTTAAACAATGCTGTTTTCAAATTTATTCGTGCTTTAAATGTGTAAATCTGTATATTATTATAGTGTAGATACCTATATTATTCATATCTATATTGACTACATAAATATACGTACGTATGGTAAATTAAATACTAATACCTACTATATTTTAACTGTTGAAACTATGATTGCATTTTTACAAATAATAATCAAACTCCTCTCATCTTATCCGATGACGACCTATATATGAATAATATTACCTACTTGGTTTTATGAGCAGTGATGTAGTGGAGGGTACCCACTACGTTTTTTTTTTAATATAAAATTCATAAATCCTTGTATTAAACTGCTACATTTTGAAAAAATATATAACCAAATTAAGTTTTGAAAATTTTTATAAAATAAAAATAGTGTAGAAAATCTTTTTTATTACAAAAATATATGTTTAAACAAAATTTTGCCAATTAACAAAATAAATTTATGTTAATTTTACACACATTTTTGATTAACATTTTATCTCCTTAGGATCATATTATTATTATCTTCGGAATTACAAAGAAATAATATTTCTCGAATTTACGTAATCGTGTTTTTACCGATTTTATGTACTTTTTCGGCAGTTGGTATAAATATATTGGTATAATTAATGGCATAAATACGTGTTTGAGGAAAGGAAGAGATCAAATTCAGTTTAAAAAAATTATTAGAATAAAACCTAGTAAGTATACCTGTATAGATACGTAAATGAGGATTTGGTGGGTTTGGGCAGTATAGGATTTAAACTTGGTAACTGATTCCCCCCCTCCCCTACTGCTTAACTTAATTCCATATAGGCACGACAGGCACGAGTTCCCTTAGAAAAGTTAGTGAAATGAGTTGGTTTTCTCAATTTTTTTATGATTTTCTGTTTTAGAAATCATTTTTTCGATATTTGGGGTAAAATTCGTTTCTGAATTTTTTTTCACCCATATAGAAAAAGTCCTAACTACGTGCCTGAATCGGGCGTGTACCCACTAATTTATTTACGACTACGTCACTATTTATGAATTATATCTACTACCACATTGCAACTAATAAAATTGAGTTTATTTGACGTTCATATAATATTAACAAAAGCGATAAAAAAAAAACGCCAAAAATTGATTTATTTTTCATAGTTGGATTATACCTATCGTTTTTAACCTCATTTCTTACTATATGTTATAATGAAACTATATAAGCCTTTATGGCACATTGACACCTGGTACCTATTGTATATAAAAATCACCAATATTATCTATATTTTAGATCAACATTTGTTTACATTTTAAAAGCACACGTTATACTATATTGGGTTTGTATCTCGAACATTGACCACCCAAGCCAAGCTTACGGCGAGTCATTTTCTTTATATCATGCACGCACATATTATATCCGTCTTGCACTATCTATATGCACGAGGTCCAAATGAAAGCTCGTGATCTATTTAATCAATATATATAATAATAATTGCAAATTTTCCATTTGTTTTTAAATATCTAAATATGTGTATAACTATTGACTACTACGTATATGTGGAAGCTCTTTCTAATATATGGCTAAATACAGTGAAGTTTTAGAGAGAAAGAAAAAGGTTTATCATTAACTTGGCCCTAAGTTATCCACCTATTATATATAGGCTTATATTCATATACACGATTATATTGACGCATAATATTGTTTGATTTATAAGATTTATTAATTCATTAATGTACATAAGCATTAATATATCATATATAATAATTATATAGTAATTATATATGGTTGCGCGAGAACTGCAAATAAATTGAGTACTTTTTGATCAAAAACAATACTGACAAAACATATAATAGAATAAAGTCTAGAATATAAACCTAAAACAAGAAGCAATATTGTCAGAAACAAATATGACAACTTATTATTCGAAAAAGAAAAGTAACTGGATGATGGAAGGAATATCTAGAGGAGCTGTACGACGGAGAAGAGATTGTTGATGAACCCAATTATTTGGAACATGAGTAAGAAGTAAATCTTGATTATAAAGAACCTTCTTTGACAAGAACTGAATTTTATTTCGTACTTAACACCTTAACAGATGAAAAGGCAGCTTGTATAGATGATATACCCGGTGAAATATTGAAGAACTTGGACGAGCTTACGAAGTCACTATTATTTAAAATCATCGGAGAACGCTACGACACCGGAAAATTGCCAAATGACTTTATTAAAAGTAAGTCAATAATGATGTCCAAGAAAGGAAATGCAACCAATAATTGCACTAATCATAGGAAAATTACACTCTTATCGCAAGCCTCAAAAATGCTTCTTAACGTCATTAAAATCAAGTTAAAAGGGAAAATATAAGAACAGCTTAGAGAAGATCAATTGGAGTTCAAGAGAGGGAGAGAGACGAACTCAAGAAGCGATTTTGAATCTGAGACTAATCATAGAGAGAAAATTGGACGTAAACCTATTATTATACATAACATTTATAGATTTAGAAAAAACTTTCGATAAAATAGATCAGATTTTACTGTTTGAAACACTGTTAAGAAGAAGAATTGATTGGAGGGAAAGAAGGATCATTCTGAAATTGTACAAGGATCAAGTAACACTAATAGATATAAACAGAACCATAAAGGAAACTAAGATAAGGAAGAGCATGAGACCAGGCTGTCTATTGTCATCCTACTTGTTCAATCTATTCATAGAGAAAGCAATCGAAGAAATGAAGGAGGAAACCTATGGTGTGAGAATAAAATGTATTTATGTATTTATTTAATAGAAAGTAGATACATAGTATAAGATTTTCTGACGACATTGCTCTGGAGGTAGAAAGCGAAAACAACATGAACCTCATGCTTAACATTTAGTCCAGTATTCTGGACAAATTTCAGAGGAAAATAAACGATACCAAAACAAAAACAATAACAGTCCGAAGAGATCAAACATACACCCATCCAGCAATAAAACTAAATAACATTATAATTCAAGTAGTTGAACAGTTCTTTTATCTGGAAAACACAATCACATATAATAAGAATTCCACCATTGACATCAAAAAAAGAATAACTCTAGCCAAACAAACATTCATGAAGAAATATAATTTGTTACTAGTAAATATTTCAACATCGAAAATAAGAAAAAATCATTAAAACATTTATGTGGAGTGTGTTGTTATATGAATATGAAACCTAGACCATAAAAAAAAAAATAAAAAAAGGGACCGTTTGGAACTCGGTTTGGAAGCAATGGAATGTGCATTTGGAGAAAAATGAGCAAAACATCTTGGGCTGAAAGAAAATCAAATAAGAGAGTGCGTTAAAAAACGTAGGCGAAAAAGGGATATATATATATATGAAGCATATATTGAAGAAGAAAACGAAATTAATAGGACACTTGTTCGGACAAGAACTAGAGGACGCCCAAGAACTTCATACTTCCAAGCAGCTCATGGATGTCACATGCTACTAACAGCTTTTGACTTTGACTTTGCGTGGGGGACGACCTTTGGGTCTTTTCTATTCCAGGCTTTTGCCTCTACTAGTGGGTTGAGTTATGTTATTGATTTACTTGGGTTTTTGGGTGGTTGTTTTGGGATTATTTTATTGTTGTTTAGTTTGTTTGTGTTTTTGGGTGTGTTTAGAGGGGGGATGAGACCCATTCGATAGAACGGAGCTTTGGGTGGGCGGTTTTCGGGGGGTAGGTAGGAGTTTGGAGACCTAGGTACCTGATGTGATGGTAGGTGGAGTGGGAGTTCCTATAGAATAGTGCAGAAGATTGTTTGTGGATGTTGTCTTTGATGGTAGTGAGTCCTGCGGTGGAAAGGGCGTATTCGTTACGAACGTAATAAGGGAGACCGAGGATGGCTCTAACGCCGATGGTTTGGACCGCCTCGATTTTTTTCCACTGAGTTTTGTTAATGAATGGGGCCCAGGACGCTCCGGCGTAGGTTAGGATGGGAATAACGTACATTTTGAGGTTTAGGCGTGTTCTAGCGGGGATAGGGCTGTTGCGGTTTAGGAGAGGATAGAGCATGCCTCGGTTCCTGACGGCTTTTTTGATTGTGTTGGTGATATGCTGAGAGAAATTTAGGGATCGGTTAAGGTACTAACAGCTGAGGAACGCGGCAAATGATAGATTTATATGGCTATCACGAAAGGGTGCAGCCATTTAGAGTTTAGATGATGAATAATTATATAATTATACAGGTATAATTGCCAAAATTCGAGTTTTACAAACTCGTTTTCGTTTGATTATAAATATGTATATAGGTATGTGCATTTTAAACATTTAATAGCCAATAATATTATTATCGATTCGTACCCAAAGTCCAGTAGTTGCCTTTTGTTCCGCCACCGCCATCTCTGGGCACTTTATTAAAACACTCGTTCAGTGACAAATTGTGTCTTATCGAGTTCTGCCATCCTTTTTTGTTCTTCTCGAAGTACGGAAACTTGGCCGTGATGTACTTATAGATTTCAGATAACGTAACGCGTTTGTACGGCGAATGTTCAATGGCCATCGATATGAGAGCTACGTACGAGTACGGCGGTTTCGCGGGCAGAGCTGTAGCTGCTGGCTGCTGAGGCTGCTGTTGGTCGGTCGACGTTGGCGACCGTTCCTCGGGAGACCCCAACGAAGTGACCGTGTTGCTGCAGCTAACGTCGCCAGCGAGTACGGCGCCATTGTTTCTAAACGATATATTATGTTTTATATTAAAACATATTATGTAAACACTGTGCATTTTGCAGTTAACGATTATTATTTCAACACACTGTAAGTCGGTTTCCGCGGGGTAAATCGTCAACGGCACTAGTTCAGTGGTAGATGGCTCGTGCATGGAAATATGACGAGTGTCTTGGTAATAGTTCGATCGTTTGTTGTCTTCACCGGTGTTGTTAGCGTTTATGTCTGTATCGTCCCCTGCGTAAACATATAACTCAAGTACAATATTTCAATTTATACAAAATCAATAACTCAATCGCATTTATGTACCATGGTATTATTAATGAATATCGAACAGTATAAAGTTTATTAACACCTATTATATAATGAGTACTTGTAACTATTTACAATATTATTATATTGTATAGGTACCCGAAGTCACAATATTATACACTTTTATTTTGCGTATACGTACTTCAACAATTAAGTTGTCATCTTTAGCGAGTACCAAAAACCAACCGTTAAATTAGTTTGACGGTTAGTTTTTGGTACGCGCTGAAGATGACAACTTAGTTGTTGAAATACGTATACATAAAATAAATATTGTGACTTCGGGTATATAATATAATAATAGTATTAAGTTTATCTAAGATACACAGAAAGAAAAAAACGAATTTGTTCAACAACGTGTAACTACCAAATTGGCGAGTTTCACAATTCATTCACAATATTTATATATATATATGTATGTGTGTGTGTGTATATAGGTACATAAAACGTGTTTAAAATATTTTAGATCTTGTAAAATGTATTATTTATTGCATATATTTACTGCCTTTTTTACTTATGATATAATATTAGCTGCGCATTATAGCTTAAAACCTTAAGACAACAAGACTATACGTTAAAAGTAACATTAAACGCAACAGGTTTGTAATGGGTTCTTTCGATTTTACGTCATAAAATTCTCAAACCGTATATATTTTTTAAAATACAATAATTTATGTGTTATATAAACACAGGGTGCAGTGGCAGAAATAACTCCCTAGTTAATAAAAACCAAATAAAGCGAGGTACAAGATTTTATTTCTGAATAGTGTATAATAATAATAATAATACAATTGTTGATTAATTAAAAACAATAATATCACTGAAGTCACCATTGTCGATATACACTGATCGGTTCTATCCCGGTAGTTTTCTGTTCAGGTTCTTAATAAAATGTACAGACCCCTCACCACCACACACTAAACTTAAAAATTGAGCTAAATAAAATAAAATAAAAATATTCTACTCAAAATTCTTAGGGCTGTGGAATGGACGTACGCGAAGCTCTCGAGGGTGGTTTTGGGGCCTGCAGTATCGGGAATTTTCGTTGATGACCGTGCCTGAAAGGTAGAAATGTGCCTTGTTCGTAAAAAGAAAAATAGCCATTTTAAATGAATTATTCGATAACAAAAGTGCGGTGTTTTCCCGATCAAGCGCAATGATATAAATTATAAGATGACATGATCAGTGCAGTACTATTTAATGACACACTACTCCCCACTACTGTACTCCCACTCAATCCCTAATTACACCGTCCCAAAAATTTGGTCCTTTTTTGCTCCACCCTGTATATATATATATAATATATGTATACCTACCTAAAAAACGCATATATAAAAGTATACACGATTTATTTAAAAGTAAATATATAACAAATATATTAATTTGGAAGGTTCAGATTTATTATTTCATTAGAGTTTTATGCCCTAATTATATATCATAATTTAGTTTAAATTAGTTTGCTATTCGGACATGTATATATAGTAATAAATAAAATGTGCTTTTAATACAACACAAAATATTTATTCCATATCTGGTGGTTGGCGACGTGTCCAGTCGATTCGAGGAACTAGTTCGTGGCGTTTAACAGATCATTAAAATGGTCCTCGGTTAAGTACGCCCCTCACCCAACACCTCTTGATCCGAACTATCGGTATATACCTACCTCCACCCTGTCCGAGTTATGATTGAAACGTGACGAAACTGCCTTTTCTGGGCCACCTCTCTTCCATAATATAAGTCTGTGTAACATTATTCTAAACCACTATATATGTACCTATATATATATATAAATATAAAAATTAAGAAAAAAAAAAATCTTTTTTTTTAACTACTGCACCCATATTCACTCGGGTCACTCACGTTTACTGCAGCAGAAAAAAAAAACTAGAAAATAAACTTAGTCAGGCGAATATTACACATGATTTTACAGACAAATTATAAATACACTTTATTGTCTAGCCTACTTTATTTTTAATGTGAAAAAAATCAATTTCTTAAAAACTTACAATTCGTTTAATATACTAGAGCCTGCAATAGTAAGCAATAGTTACGTATTATATCAATAATATATTTATTATTTAAGATATATGCAAGCCGAACTGTTATAATATCACACGTGTATAAACAAGTTAACTTGAATGAATTTGCACACAATATTATAATATATAAGTTAATAATTAACTTCATTAAACTAAAGAATTCACGTTTAAAAAAATGGTTGTAAATTGTAATTAGTTTTAAAAAATTATAAAAAAATTAGTATGAAGAAAAATAAAGAGTAAAGTAAATATACTAATATAAATAATATTGTAAACTTCGTTCTCACTCTTTAACTAGGTACCTATATAGTCCTAAAAGTAATAATAATACGTAAATACGATTTTACCATCTTACCTTAAAACAAAGAATTGAACATTTATTTTAACTCTATCCTAGAGGCATATTATTATATATTAGGTATAATTACAATATTATTTTTTTATATTTTTCCGATAAAAAACATGTACGTATATTGTATATCTAGGTACATTTATACCAAATGTATTGGTAAGTGGTAACTACTTAACTACTTAAAATACATTGTATAAATAATAATTAAATAATTATACTTTTAAAAGTAAATGTTTTTATCATACTGTATTATATCAAAAATATTATGATTAACGAACCATGTGTTATTCATTATAGGTAGGTGGTGTACACAGTACTCACGATTGCGAACGACTATTGTATTGGTGCTACACACCTTTTTTGGGACAAGGTTGTGGACTACATAGGTCCTATAAATTAGTCTAATACGTTATTATAATACTATAGTATATAAGTTTATTCGATATAAACAATAATTAATAAATATATCAGTAATAGTAGAATACTATAGAACTCGAATGTTAAAATCTTTATAGCTAAGTTAACTGAATGATTCCGTCGACACGCGTAGGTATACCTAATTGTATGTAAAAAACCTTTAATAATTATTACAGTTCTTGTAATTTGTGTACTTGGTTATAGTATTATTAGAGTAAATGATTTACACGTACTGAACTTAATAAAACAATCAAAATACCATTATGCCAAAATTCCAAAATGCATAATAATTACAATACAAAAATATGCAATTAAATGAAATCGTATGGCTAAAAAAAAAAAAGAAAATAGGCATTAAAAAATAAAAAATCTTTATTAATTATATTCACAATCATCATTAATACGATTAAAATACATTAATACGTATTTTTAGATTATATTATAGCATATCTTCGGTAAAGCTATATAGTGATTTCCATTTAATATTATTAGTATTAGATATATGATAAAATTAATATGATAATATTTAATATGATTAATAGCACAATATATCTACATATTGTTAGCATTATCATTGACTGTATAAATATTCAAGACACGTTCATATTATGTATAAATGTAATTAATAATCTTCATTTAGTTTTAAATAATGATATGGGTACGAATTTTCTACAAAATAAAAACGGAGTTGCGTTTATTTTTTTATTTAAATACGCAAATGTATATTATCATGAAGTATGTCAAATCAAATTTTCTTGCCAAATACTGTATGGTTTATAAAGATTATATTGAATATAGATAAAAATCCATACATATACAAAAAAATAAAATAAAATCCATAGGTATATGCAATTGCGTACAAACTAATCGACTCTAGTACAGATAATGTATATTAATAATTACAATATCTATTGAACCATATAGAATATAATATACTGATATATGATAATATTGATAACATATTTATATGGTTATGTGAGTAAAATATTATGGAGGTATTATTATCCTGTGACTATGTTTAATACATGACATGTCCAATCAAAAATCATTCGGTATCTTGTAATTTTGTACGTGTAAAAAAATAATGCTTTGTTTTGCATCCACAATATTGTGTCACGAAATGCTTAAATAGTCAAGATCATGATTTATTCTCATTTAAACTCGTAAACTTGACAATATTATAAATTATCATTGAAAAATACCTCATTCCGCTACTTAAATAAGACAAATTTTTTATATTTTTAAATATCAAATTACAACCTATTTAATTATATTTTTTTTAAATAGTATTAATAAGTGGGTCGCAGTGTACAAAATGTATAAATAAAAAACAATATTTTATAGACTATAAGAAAAGCAAGAAAGTTAAAATTATTGGTATTAAAATTTTATTATGTTATTCCTTTTGTCCGTGGCATTATTTTAAATACAGAAGACGTACCTAGTTCTCTTTTACATATTGTATAGTTTTTTTTTTATATATATAGATTGAATATTGGGAAAAATTGGTAGGTAGTAGGTACTCAAAAAATCGCTTTTTATAATTGTGGAATTATAAAAAAATCGATTTTAACAAAATGCATTTAGATTATTTTTTCGTTACTCGGATTATAGATCGGATCCAATTATCTTTAATTTTTTGAGCAAAACAAGATTATGACAGTACCTATAGGTATAATATAATCTTATCTTGTTCCTGTCAACTAATCTTGGTATTAGTCTTGTTCGTATTAAGTCAATTTTAATATTACTCTTGGTATTGTTGACTCAATCTTGGTATTTGTCTTGGTACTGTTGATTCAATTTCGGAATCGGTCTAGAAAATTTAATGTTTTACACCAAATTCATAATTATATGATAACTCATTTAACATATATACGAGTACTTATATAATATCTTTTACAGACAAAATAATAAGACCTATAATACCAAGATTGAGTCAACAGGACTATCAAGTTAACATTGGGTTAACAAGACTACCAAGATTAAAAACATTGAGCACTATTACCTACTATATAATTATTTTAACGTTTTATGAATAACCTATATGTGATGAAATTTCAACCATATATATACCGACGATTATAGGATACTACAAAGATTTTTCGAAAATGTATTGTTTTTATTTTCATAATCAAACAATAGTATGATAATATATTACGTACCTATATATATATTAATAAGTCTAATAAGTCTTACCTCGCATAGAAGTATTTTGTTCGGTGAAAAAACAATCTTCTTGGACATCTCGAAGATAATTAGTAGTCTCGTTTTTAATATTAATCTGGAATATAGAAATTTTATTGAAATATAAACAAAGAATAATATTATATAGATGTAGTAAATATATTATCTATTATAATTTACATGATTAATAATTTATATGTATATTGTATATGGGTCATTTGATTTAGATCAACATCCTTAACTTGATAAACTCGAATGTAATATTCAGTTAAAAGTTTTAAACATAGTAGGTGCAATATATAGATAACTATATATAGTCTGTATAGTATAATATACAATATATACATTATCTACTTATGTTAAATATATATAGACGGAGCCAAGAATTTACCACCGTGTACCACTTGCTAGAAATAATTATTAATATATTGTAATATATATAACTTCTAAATATATAGGAGAAGACATCGAGAAAGGATAACGTCTCCCCTTCCCAAAAAGTATCGCATATTTACGTACTTTGTCATGTTTTAAACATTTTAAATATTGTTTTCTTAACCCGCATTTAATATAATAATATGGTATAAACTGTGGAGTCAAATATTAGAATTTTTTAAATATTTATATTTTAATTATTTTATTTTACATACGAGTTTCATTTTCCTCGGATATTGAATCAACCAATGTAAAACTTAAACAGTGCGCTCATGAAATACCTATATTAAACAATAATTATAGTACCTACCTATTTATTAATACCTACTGTATTTTGTTTCAGTTTTAGCCTATTTCTATTACTATTTTCATTCAGTGTTCATTTTTGTTTTTAGATTTATAAAACGTAAAATAGAAAATTTTATTTTATTTATAGTCAGTTAAATTTTATGATCGGATACAAATTAACTATTATATATTATATATATTTAGGAATAAAAAAAAAACTAATACATACATTAGCTCAATATAATAAGTAAAAACCAAGTTCCAATTGGATTATAATTTATAATCATGTTTAACAATCGGTTCACTAGTTAACTTATAATTTGTTTACTGACTCACGTTGTAGTAGACTAGTTATTCTAGAGTTAGGCGAGAACTATAACATAATCATAATCAAAACAAAATTACTTTGTAATGGGTAGAGTTTAGATTAAGCAAACAATTGTTTACCTTTTTTTTTTGAAATTTGCACATGCCTGGAAAAATTGTTTATACGACTATGTAAAAGAATAATAAGCTTATATAGTTTCCTGGTTGAACGACTTGGCACTCTTTGTATAGGTAAAGTAAAATACTTTATACATAATGCAATTTGAACGAAAATAGGTTATTTCAATATAAAATTAAATATTATTGTAATATGAATAGATTCTTGAAAAAAATATATAACACTCATACCTATATATAATATGGGAATTATATTTTAGTTCAGATGTTGCACGCTGGAGACGAGAAATCAAGCATACAATTTTATTAGTCGTACATTTATGTTATCATGATTATCATTCGTATGTACGTCCAATAGTGGTTTTGGACTCTTTTCTAGGGGGGGTGGGGATACGTCAATATACATATATATTTACTTATAAAACGTGTTTATGGGTTAAATTATGTATAATTTTTATAGTGTTCATAAAGTTCTGGAGGTGGTCCAGTACCCCTGGACTCCCATAAAACCACCACTGCAGTGTACGTCTTTTAATAAATTTATATTTGTATTATTTTGATACCGATATATTTTATATTATTATAATATGCATTATTACACGATTACAAATGATTCAAGTAAAATAAAAAAAGCAATATGACGCATTGTACTAATGTGAAAACATAAAAATTCACTATTATTAACTATTTTTTTTTTTTTTTTTTAATTAGAATAGTCTCGTATTACGTTTAATCAATTTTGAAATGGGATAATGATTGCGAAATGACTTAATCAAAATAGATACATTATTATATCCATTATATAAAAAATAGATGTTTCTAATTTTAAAAAATGTGTATCTATCTAATATGCATATATTTAAAAAATTAATTTAATCGTCAGCTAAATAATAGTTTTTTCCTAAGATTTTATATACTGACCCATATTTTGATTATGACAAATGGCAATGTTTTACATTTTATTAGATAAATATTTGCATTTGAAAATACATACATGTAATTTATCACAAAAAGATAATTTTAAAAGGTATGTACTTAAATACACATAATTCGTGAAGGCTATATTTTAACAATATTACACAATACTATAAGTACCTACTCGTATATATGTCATTTTCTGTTAGTAATAATAATGTTTGTATAATTTGTATAAACAATATGACCAAACTTCAACTGTAATATTATCATTTTTTTAGATCCGGTTACTATAACATGTAAAGTGTGATTTTTTTGATTCACTGCAAATAAAAATATCATCCAGATATGTGATGTAAATATAAACATATATATATTCATATAATAGGTATTTTTTGAAATAAAAAAAATATTAAAACAATATTTTTTAAGTAAGCAATCAATGCCAAATTACAATATAAAAATGTAATAATTTTAAAGTAATGAATATGATATAAATTATAAAAGTTTTGATATAGTTACCGCGAGTTACCGCAATTACTAATAAGTTAATAAGTTAACTAATACCTACTATTATTTTAATTCAATTTTTATGTAGTCCACATTTAAATTACGTTTTTCAAAATTGAATTCATAAAACACGAAATTACCAATTAAATATGTTGGTAATGTTTTTTGATTATATCCACTTTATATTTTACTAATTTTTAACAATCTAGTTATTGATACGCTCGCATTATTAATATTATTATAATCAAAACACTTTCTTAAAAAAAAATTGATAATAATTTAAAACATGATTACTAGGTATAGCATGTACTATTACTATTTAAATATAGAACAAAATAACTAAAAATGGGTATAAATATATAATGTTTTTTTGTTTGTTACTATATGCAGTTTTGTATAACTTTTGAAGAAAAAAGGCAGCATTTTTAATCATTAGACAAATATAACAAATAAAACTTTCCGTAGGTATAGTTTATTGGCTTATACACAAAATTATGTAGAAGCAATAACATCATAATTGTTATTATATATAATATATAATTTTCCACGAAAAACGATAGCTATGATTTTTTAATTTAGAATTACGAAAAAAGTAATGATAACTATTAACAAGTAATATGAATGACGATAAATGAAAACGCATTATACGTGTATTATTTAAAAAGTATTATTTAAATTAATAATAATGTTATGCTAATATATAATATAAGTATTTTAAAATTTTTATTTATTTTGTGTAGGTCTTTTTTTTACTATTTGTCCACTTTAGGTTGTTTTCATCACAAGAAATCCTTTTTTGTAAGTACCTATTATGAAGGTGTATGATATTTTTTGAGGTGTGCGGCATTCATAGTGTATGTTTTCTTATTTTTCTCTGATATTATATTTTTGAAAAGTCGATAATATCGTCAAAATTATATTCTTAAATGATAAATAAAGATGAATAAATAAATTCATATACGATCGAAGTTAGTTCATATAGGTAATTGAATCTGATTTGACACATTATATGTGTTTTTTTTTTTAAATTTTTTAATTTTTTAATTCACATTATATCTACGAGTATTTAAGATAATTCCCTGGATAATTCACTGTGTCCATTGAAGGTATATTAATTAATAAAATTTTGATTGATAAGACAAATTTAGCAATTTGACCACAAGATAAAAATGTGAATAATTAATAAATTATACAGGGTGCGTTGGGGTAAGTGCAGAACCGGAATAAGTGCAAATCCCGGTTTTATAGTAAAAAGTAGATACAATTATCGATATATCGTATTTGGAATTCGTATATTATATTAAAACATTACATATTAATTTATAATTATTAGATATTATAAAATGTTATGCTATTTTTAATTTTTATGTTATTCATAGTAAAGTTATGAATCGTAATAATACCGTTTTTGAAAACAGACTGTATATTTTTTGTTCATCAAAAATTATTTTTAGTCACTTAAAATTAAGTCAATAGTTTTATAATTTTGTAGTTATATTTCTGGTGTCTATTGATATTTACGAAATTAATCAAAAGTACCATTGAGCAGTAACGTAAGAATAAGTGAGTTACCTACTATATAGTAGGAGGTATATGTTAGTTATTTATACGTAACTTTATAAAATAACGCGTTATATTTTTATAAATAATAATAATAATAATAATAATAATGCATTTTTTATAATAAAACTGATAATGGTACATTAAAAGCAGATATATTAACGATTATATGATTTTCTAATAGACAGGCATAAAGAGTAGGCATGATATTAATTATTATATTTCAAAATATTAGATTATACAATTAGAAAAAAATAAAAACATTTGTTAATAAAAAATAGTATAAAATAATTGTTGAATACAAATTCAGAATCTTTTATTTATTTAGTAATTACAATTTACTAGAATCTTAATATTTTCAATATACGATAGGATCTTAAATCTGCATTTAAAATTAAACTTCAAAAATAGCCCTGCAGTTACACCAACTCACACTATACTAGGTACTTAGGTATATATTATTCTGGAATATATTTTTATTTTTTAAATTTAAGGATCAACTTTTTAATTTAAAAAGTTGTAATGTATTTAAATTTATATAACACTATAGTTACTATAAACAGCTAATATCTATATTGTTATTGTGTATGTATGTTATATACTACCTACCTGGCTACTTATACAATATACATATATACTATTACACAGCGTATATTATAATGTTATCAATCAATATAATGTTAATAAAAAATTATAGATAATTTGTAGACATATTATCATATATGGTTAGGTTATATTATTAAAAACATACATTTTTTTTAATATAAACTGTATTGTCTTTGTCGATTTCAAATTTTACATACGTGCATATTTATTGTTAGTATTAACTACGGCGTTATAATATTATATTGATACAAAATAATTAAATATATTCCAAAAATATATTATACTAGTATTATAGGTAATATTAGATATACAAATTATGTGTATTCATATACAATACAATAGGTACCTAGGTATATATATATATATATTTTTTAGTATAATTGAAACATCCTAAAAATAAATTAAAATGTATATACAATTATTTAGGTGTTGTAAATTTTCAATATTATAATTTAGGACGATTATAAAATAAAAAAAACCGATTTGCACGAGTAGATATAGAAGTACTGACTAGTGCATTTTATGGTTGTTATATCATATCTGTGTCACGTGCGCTATAGGGTATGTATTTTCAGAAAATAATGTCGAACGTATATATAATATGCTATTGAGTATTGAAGAAATTAAAAAAAAAATAATTTTTTTATGTACTTCTGGCTAACGTATTCGAATAGGACGTTTCGTAATAGCCACAATAATATGATGATGTCACTGTTGTAGTATGAATCGTATTTAGTGTGTCCAAATATTTGCACATAGCTCAATTTTTTCAAAGAAAATCGAACGAAATCGACTAGTTCATATTTATGTACTTAATAGTATATTCCTGCCATAAATTGTAATAATAGTACATTTGCATTTTAAAAAATACAATTGCATATTATAAAAATATATTCCCGTTATCGATAGTCATTCTATTTTCGATATCGAATACAAAAAAATCGAGATAATGGATAAGAATAATATACGAACAACGATAATAAATTATGATGACCATATTATATTTATTATAATATTATTATAATATGGTCGGTGAATGTTTTTAATTTTCAGTTTTCTAATATAGGTATTATATTGTAATCTCGACCAATAAAATAAAATTTAGATTTATTTAGTCAAAAACAATTAATAATAAACGAGTAAATAGTAGGTAATATTATTAGTTTTTTTTTTTTGTTTTTTTATCGCATACCTACGTACACAATAAGAACATAATACGTATTATAGCAGTTGATAGCCACAGCAATTATTTTATTATTATTTTATTTTAAATGTTTAAATATTTAATACATTATATATTCGTATAGCTACAATTATTACTGTAGTCTGTAGGTAGTGTTAGTTACTAAAATATAATACCTATTCTATGAAATATTAATCTAAATATAATATTATTTTTATGGAAATTAAAAACTACTCACATCTTTCCAGGTTGAGATAATAAGTCAAAATGAGTAGTTTAATCAGATATAAGCATAAGTTCGATAAATTACAATTATTGTAATTAACTTACAATAATATTACCATAAAACTGGGATTTTCCTATGCAAGAATATTTTTTTATAAAAGTTATACGTAGGCACCTACTAATTAAATCAATATACCACATTCAAACATTTTTGGAGGAAAATAAATGTGACAAAACTATAATGATTTATTTGTATATTGTACCTATATGTATATACAAAAGAACGCGACTATATCGTTATAATAATTTTATATGGTATGTATAAATATAATACAACGGATAGCTATAGAAATACGCAGGTAAGGCGTACAATACAAAATTATAATTAGCCAGATTATCAAATGTTCCTATACGAAAACGACATATTAAAATATTATTATACTGTTTACATTTTTGATATTAAACGTGAAATAACAACACGTGTGTATCTATTTATAATATTTCGGTAAATTTTCAAATATTTGTACAATAACACTAGTATATGTCGAGGGTCTAGAATTAAAGGAACGTATCAACCAAAATGTAATTTCGTAATGAAAAGTTAATTGTCTTCAGTGAAAATGTGGATAATAATATAAAAGTTAAAAAATGTATAATTTCTCACGAATATTTAAAAATAGAATGAAACCTTTTGATTATGAAAACATTAAAAAAAATGAATTTGGCTCTCCTGAAAATGCACTTTTGGTTGATGCGTTATTTTAGTCCTGGACCGTCGATTTTCCGTTTTCCAATAGACACACCTGCAATCAGGTCTAGTTGCAGAACATCCGGCGGAGAAATATTATTGTACTCGTTGTACAGGACGTTCAGGAAACGTTACAGGAAATGAATCGGGATAGAAAGAGATATTGAAAAACGAAGAATTTTCGTAACGTGTGATGTCATAATATTATATAATATATTATATCAAGTACGAAATTCGATGTTATTTTCGGGTAGTATTATTATTACTGTATGGGCGTGAATGGTGAAAAAATAATTAAATATTTACAAAAAAAAAAAAAAAAAAAAAAAAAAAAAACGGTCCGACATACGGTGTTTACTCACTCGGTTTTTCGCGTGGCCGTCAAAGTCGTAGTCGTCAGTTGTACCGGCCAGGTCGCCGGAGCCCGGGAAGTAGCTCATATAAATATACCCCTACAGGGACCGTGCAGATCTCGTGAATTGGCGCGTTGACCGCGCGCGCAGTGCCGCCGCGTTCTCCGGAGATAATCGGGCGGGCCCACTGTCTACACGTTAAAAGTATACGCGCGTTTAATATTATTAAACGGGTACGAAATAGATGATAAAATATATGAACGTTTGTTGAACGGATAGTACGATAAAATATCGATAATAATAATACTGGTATTTCTTTTTTACCTATGGCGTACGCGGCGGTCGTCTGCTGCAGCGGTGTGCGACGGACGTTATCGGTTCCATTTCAAAACTCGCACGCACGCGTTAACATTCGGGTAGAAAAAGAAAAAAAAAAAACGGCAGGGACGAACGCGATTTGTCGACAATAGTTTTTTTTTGCCGGAGAAGACGAGGAAAAACCGACGAAACGTGATGCGGCCGTATACCGTCTCGTCGCCATACACGACAACCTAACTACCTACACAATATATTATTATCGTTTTATAGCGTACGCGGAGCGTAAGCTCGCGGCGGCACTCCCGTCGAACGTGTCACTGGGGCGCGCGGCGGCGAGCACGGGGAAGACGCGGCAAGGTTTGTTGGCGCGGACACGCCGGACGCTATCGCGGAGACATCGCCAGGGTGAGTGAACGGCGGTCGTCTTGCGCGCGCGCGCCGCTCTCCGCCACCGCCACCGCCACCGCCGCCCGATCCTGTACAACGCCCCGCGCGCTCCAACCCCCACCGCGGCCCGACCATTGGGCGAGGGAACCCATTGGGCTGACGTCACCGCCCACCGCGCGCTGGACATTGGCGGCGGCGTCGACGCCCCGGCACCGCGACCGCGCGTCAGTGTGCAATGTGTGTTCATGAGTCGGCGGAATTATTTAGGCTACACGCCGGTCTCTCTTGGCTCGCGTGTATGCGTGCGTACACACATTTTTTATTATAATATAATACGTGTGTGTGTGTGTGTGTATATTATATTTGTGCGTATATGTTTTTTTTTTATTTTTTTCGTCGTTATAACCATGTGCGCACATATATATATATATATATATATATATATATATATATACATATATATATATACAAGCGTATAAAAATATTCCAATATCGTATGTATATAACGTACGTATATAGTGTGTTGAGAGAGAGAGAGAAACCGATAATATACCAATGAATTATTATTACATTATAATAATATAATATGCCAGTGGAAAACTACTATTCGATCAAAAATATATTATATTGAACTCGACGTATTATTATTATATTACAATAACAATATATGAAAATGTTACAGTATTGTATATACCTATATATAGGAATAGGTATTTTCAGTGGAAACCATGATCGGAACCACGAAATTTTGAATCGCATATATAGGTATATTATTTATGTAGGCAGAGCTCGGTGAAACCGGCCCAGACAAAGCAAAAATCGAAATTCAGTAATATCATCCGTAAATTTCTAAGATTGAGGGGGCGCAACTCCAAAAAGTTGATGACTTTTTTT
Source organism: Pemphigus obesinymphae (assembly GCA_025469235.1). NCBI lineage: Eukaryota > Metazoa > Arthropoda > Insecta > Hemiptera > Aphididae > Pemphigus > Pemphigus obesinymphae. Next base: position 33,567 of record JAIPRL010004956.1, read on the forward strand.
CCATATTACCAATTTAGGGGCGGAAATTCGGTTATTACAAGGCAGAAATTTACTCTTACACAATACCTCAAACTAAAGTGCATTTAGATTCTATATATTATAGTCGATTCGCAGTGGCGTGTAGTATACAGGATTATGTAATGGGGGAGTTTTTAAGTATAAATTGAACTGTAAGCTTACATACAGTACATTAGTAAATTTTTTGCTAGGTTTGTTATTCAATGCTCATACTCTTAGTGAACTATTCAACAACTCGTGGATGGTTCAGTGGTGTAAATACAAAAAAATTTAAAAATTTAAATTAAAAAACATAAATTATAGTACATTTATTAGGTTAAAACGTTTGAAGAAAAGACAATGGGGGGTCCCCCTATAGCTACGCCACTGTCTATATATGTAATAGAATAATGTACCAAATTATGGCGTTTTCTCTGGGTGTGCGTGCAAGTTGTGTGTTACCTTACAAAATCTACGTGTACATTGATTATTTTGATCGTAATAAATGAGCATTTTAAAAATAAAAAAACAATGTACGATTGTTTACATAATATATAAATAATAGCAGAAAAATATAAAACGATTGTCATAGATCCATTTATTATTAGTAGGTATATTATGGAACGCAAATAAAATATATAATATTGAACCAACAAAACAAATACAACCGGTTTTTGCCTCGAAACTCGACCGCGATGTGTCTTTACGTGTTGTAGGACGTTAAATATTTTGTCAACGGCTTCATGATAGCTTTATACCTATATAATCATATATGATCGTATTTCCATCGGGTAACTTCGGTACAGCGTCAATACCTGACCAAGGCGTTAACTTTTGAAACAACAACTTGCCGGATACGACTATGCCGAGTGCCGTCGTATTGTTTTCAATTGTGTATATCGTAGCTACCCGTTTATGACTTATGCAGGTATGAGGTAGTAGTACATTGAACATACGAGACAATGTTCACTTTTGTGGCAAACTATAGTTTATCACACAAATCGAAAGTATATTATACTGTATATATTATAATATAATATAATATTTTATTTTACCTGTTATACCCAATGGTTAAAGTGAGGGGGGACGGAGGGGGACGGCGTCCCCCTTCTTTGCTTAGCTTAAGTTTGGCGTCCCCTTTAGTATCTAGTCCCTTTTATATTTCTAAATGTTTAATTAAAAGTTGAGACTGAATTTGTTCTTTTGTACATAACATTCAAAAATTAAATAAAAAAAAAAGCCGGTCAGTAGGTTGTGGAAGCACTTCGCTCGTCGGGTGTCAGTATTGGTGGATGCACTTCGCTACTGGGTAGGGTACTTTTGGTGGATGTATTGAATTTGAAAGCAATGAT
>JAIPRL010004957.1:0-34913 GCA_025469235.1 Pemphigus obesinymphae
CAAATACTTATTTCGAAAACAATGTTCTCATCTTCAGTGTTAAACAACTACTAGTTTTTAGTAGTAGTTGTTTAACACTGAAGATGAGAACATTGTTTTCGAAATACGTATTTGTTAAATAAAAACAAATTCTTTTTGTAGAAACTGGGTATTTATTTATATTTATACTTAGGTATAGTTTACGGAATACCCTTATTTTTTGAAAACGTGCGCTTTAACGTGTTAATTTTAAGAGTGCTTGAAAAAATATCAAATCAAATTACTTATATAATATTAATAGAGTAGGTACCTAATTATTATATAGACCAGAGGTGACGAATTTATATAAAAAAAAAATGTATCGAATATATATTATGAACACTAAAATTATTAATTATTCTAAGTCGACGAGAATTATTGAAACGTGGTACGGTTCGATCCGAATAAAACTTAACAAACTCGATTTACGCAGGACTTTATAGTAAAATTATTATGAGTTACGAGTTATAAGCAAGCATAGAACAATAAATAAGATAATTTAGGTACCTACCTATTGTTTATTTTATTTATGAGTTGGCTTTATTATTTTATTATATATTTAAAAATTTGAAGTAACTAGGTAGGTATTATTAATTGTAAAAGTATATGTAAAGAAGTTCAATTTATTTCCGTATTACTAAAATTTAACAACATGCTACCTTTGTTACGTATGCCATAGATTCGCCACAACTAATATAAATTATAGACCATCGTAGTTCAAATAGGTACATACTTTTATATGTCGTTTGAGGTTTGACGATGAATTTTTTGCTGCACTGAATGTACAGTATGTTGGTATACACAGTAAACACAGTACTTTAAAATATTTTGCCAGTACATTAACTACTTTAAAGTATTTATTCACTCCTGGCCATGGAAGTACCTGCAAGTTCTCACAAGTATCACAATAATCGACAGCGTCGCGCGATGCAATGTTACAGAATATATTCTGTGGTAATGGCAAAGCTTATCATTTATCACAAAGCACAAAATAACGAAAATGACAAATATAATCAAGAAAACACGGTTTTTCCGCTGTACCTCACCGCAACTTCTTACTAAATGCATAGTTTAGTAGTATATCTATAGCCTACACGTAAACAGTTAATAGAACGATAATTCCATTGTATATTGTACACTTGTTTAAAATTAAATTACCCTCATAGCATAGAATACAAGTAGGTACGTAGACCCATACGGCCATACCTAATCTAATTTATAACTTATTGCATAGCCCATATATAAATGACTGTCACATTAGAATTGAAATATGCTCAGTTAAATTTTCATTTTAAAATTAACTATTATTATCAGAGAATTAATATATTTATTATTGATAATCGTGTCTCCAATGTATGATAAAAATTAAAAATAATATAAATTTTGTACAATATCAAATGTAAAATGAACATTAAATGAACGAAGTAAAATCGTTCACGTTCGTTAAGAAACGCGTTCTATTGCCTTTTAAATGAACGCGTTCATAGGTCGTTCAAAATAATTGAACGCGTTCTTTCCAAACACTGTATAATTCCCTATACCTATACTGGGTAGGTACGTACTCTCACCTATAATATAATATATTATTGTTCATTCACAAAATATGACAAGAATTTGTACATTTGTTTTATAATTTGTCTTTTAAATTATAAATGTTAAATATGTCACTTTATTTAAATTTGTTTATATTATGATCATAAATAGTATTTGATTAATATTGATAATACAGATTGTGTATTATCTATGATTATTATATAAATATTATTAGGTATACCTTTTAATACCTACATATTATGTTAAACAGTTTGTCATTCCTTGATAGGTAATGGTTTATTATTATAATAATAAAATTTATGAATTCATTACATTATTCTTATTATTTATTATTATAATAATTTATATTAATTCAATCTATCACGTTAGTCTCATGCACCTCAGTAAAATATAGAAATAATTGTATTTATTAAATAAATGAAGCCTTCAATCAAATATGATTTCATGTCAAGAGGTATTATTTCTTACCATTTTACCGTCAGCTGCGGTGTCCGAGAGGTTAAGGAGTTGGACTCGAAATCCAATGGGTTATGCCCGCACAGGTTCGAACCCTGTCCGCAGCGGTATATTTTTGTTTTTTTTTTTCAATTTCTTACGTTTAATTTTCATTTGATAAAAGGCACTATAAAGTTATTTTGTTCAACCAATAGTATTTAGTGGTTTTTTTTTTTAATGGAATCCAGAAATCAATACTACAAGCGTAACTCAAATTGTTCAATACCAATGCAGACCTCCATTTAATATTTTAGTTTTGTTAATTATATTTTTCAATGTTATATCTGTTACGGTAATTTTTTTGTGTACATATTTGTTAATTTTAATTTAATTGCGACTTACTAACTACTGTAAATAAAATTATTTGTAAACAGTTAAATAATCAATATAAAATTACGCTACCTATATATACGCAATTCATAACAAAACATAGATGGTGGAAACACTCAAAAACACAATTTTATATAGAATGGTACCTATTCATAATATTTCAAATTTACTATTTTTATGAATTTTAGTTAGGTATTTTAAAATTCCAACACTTGTATTTTTAATAGATAATTAAATTTAAAGTTATGTCATTTTTTATTGTTTACACTACCATACAATTTAAAATAGTTGTGGAAGTGGCGAGGTTAAAGGTGTGCTACAGGAGCTCTCTCCTTAGTCCGTCATTTTTATGTATACGTAGGTAATACTTAGGTATACAAAAACGTATATTATATATATATATATAAATACCTACTACTATATAAATATATAAAATTATCTACATGCTCTAATTCTTGATTTTTTTTTAAAATATATTTTTACCCTAGTATAATTGTTCCTACTGCATATAAGCACATTAATCTTTATGTATTTATTTTCATATGCCACTCATTATTCATTGTTTTTTCAATGATTCTTAATATTTCCTCTTAGAAATTTTAGCATATCATTAATCCAATCATTTAATTTACACATGATTGAGTTCTTTCTTTTATTAAATCCACGGTCTTACAAAATCTTTTAAGACCATGATTAAATCTATGGATTGTTGAATGTAGGTATTAATTATGATGGGTAAAATCATACATTTATATCCAACCTCCTTTTGAATACGTGCAACATCACTATCTCTAATTTTTATGACAGCTATTCCGTTTTGTTGTAGTTTGTATAGTAGCCTCCTAAATTTGCTCTTTTCAGCATTTGAAACATTACTGACCAGTTGAAATTATCAAACGCTTTTTACCCTATGCACAAAAGCTATTATTGTAAGTGTATCTTTCCTCATTCTTTTCTCACAGATCAATTTGAAAGCCAATATCACTTCCTTAATACTTGTTATGTTCTATGATTTTACATAGGTACAATAACTTTCATATATTTTACAATATAAATAGGTACACGTAATCTAATTTGCGATATTCATGTGCATAATAATGACTGACGTTTATTATACAGTAAACAATCATAATTTATTAAAATTTAAAATTAGACGGTCGATGGGAACCGAACTTTATCAAAAATGTAATATTATTATATAAAAACATTTTAATCTTAATTTGGGCAGATATATTGATTATTTATTATACCAATGTCCAATATATCACAGTACTAAAATTTTTTTTAAAATTTAAACTGAACTTCTAATAATATAACTTTAATCTTTCTCTCTCCCTATTTTTATCGCTATAATTTTTGTTAATATTTTTGATGCATGCGTTAATAAGCCAATTGTACGATATAGATCGCATTTTGTTACTATTAGTTTATTCAGAATGGTAATAACTTTGGACTTGTACAAAGTCCAAGATTTCCTGTGTTATATATATATATAAATATTTAACAAGTTTATGTTTACCCTTCATTATAAACATTTTCAAAATAATTTTTTGATAATTCTGTAAGATTAAAATTAATTAATAGACTTTTTATTATCTAAAATCGTGTTAAGACCAACTGAAGATAGACAAAATAACAGATAGGTTATGCTGGCATCCGTAAGTTGGAATATTTACTTAAAACCAATACCAAAATTTGTTATTTAATTTGTAAAAATTTGTAATTACACTCCCAAAATTTGTACACCCCTCTACTCAAGGTAAAATCGAGTTTTTCGTTTCACATCCCAGCGTGACGTTGTTCCAGCATCCGGTTTTTAAATTGTTGTCGTAGAGACGCTAAACCGGTATCAAAATTTGTTATAAAGTTTGTACGAGTTTGTAATCACACTCCGAAAATTTGTATATCCCTCTACCAAAGGTAAAATCAGTTGTTTCGTTAGAAAATGAAAATGTATCAAATAATGTAATTATGAATTATTATTATTATTATTATTATCATTTTAATATAGGAATATAAATAATTATAAAACAGGAAGTATCTATATTATTAAATATATACAAAATATCGTGAAACGAACAGGTGTATTAGTATATGCCGATATATAATATTACATTTTGGAACTCACCCTGATATGTAGAACGTTTTAGAATATTATAGTTAGAGATACTAATAAGTAATGAGTAATAACACAGATAACATGAAAACAGACAGCACACTTGGCTGTAAAAAAAACTGGCTGATAATGAGCTAGCCAATAGTAGTGTGACTATGTTAACGGAACAAAATTAAATAATAAAATAATAAATAATATAGTATATTATTTATGTATATATATCATAGTATATCTTATAAATCATAGTGCTGAACAATAATAAAAATAACAATTTAAAAAATCTAGAAATAAAATGCAATTGTAATAGGTAACCTATATGATATTATTGTTTAAAAGATACATCTTATTATATACATATAAAAATAAATATTTTAATATTTTAAAATAATATTTCTGGCTCTACAAGACACTAAAAAACAACTCGGCATTTTGAACAAATAAAAATTAACAGAAACAAAAATCAAAAGAATAAATAGTTTGAAATTATAACAGAATAGTTAAGAGACTTCGTAACAGCAGTTATCTTATCCAATACAGTAAAGTTATCAATCTATAGAATGTGTACAATGTGATCCAGCGGAAAAGCATTGCGTAATGCCTCTTAGCACGGTTTGTCAACCTATCCGTGTTGAACTTCAAATGACTACACAGTCGACAGTCGATATATGGAACGTCACCTCTATACTACTCTATGGTTATAATATATGAACTAAACGTTTCACCTAACTAAATCCAAAAGTTTTACGTTGATATCTGTGGTCATACTGATTTAGGCGACACCTATTAGAGCACCGTATTCATTTTTTACATTGTTTTATAGGGTCCTTTTTTATTAGTGGCTAAAAATATTTTTTTTAAATTAATCTCTACAAAAAAATCTGTTTGCAATTATACTGTTATAAATATCCTTAAATGATTATTCACCTATATTCGTAACCCATTCTGTATAAAATCGTCTATAGAGGAGTTCCAGAAAGTTATAAAAATGTCCAGTCTTGAAAGTATAGGATTATACCTTCAACACATATACAATAGGCGTATTTCAAAATGATAGTTTTGTAGATGGTGCTACTGTGTCTAAACAAAATGCTTGATTGGAAAAATTATTAAATGCGTAATTAAATTCCGGTCCATAAGTAAAAATATTAAAATGAAAATTTTTATAAAAATTAATTGAATATTTAGGACATGAAATAGATGAAAAAAACTTACACACTTCAATCGCAACTGAAAATTCTAATGAGAAAATTAAACTAGGTAAAAATAATTTTTAGGTTCAGTTTCATATTATATACAATTTATGATAAACGCAGCAGAAATTGTCAAAGTACTTTACTTACTCTTGTATTATGAGACAAAATAGCATTGGTCGTCAAATTACGATCGAGCATATAAAAACATTATAAATAGTAAATATTTCAAGTCCTGTCTTACAAAATTATGATTATGACCTTCCTGTTAAATTCCCATTTGATTTTTTATTATATAAATTAAGTAAGTAATAAACAGTTGCTTTTGTTTATCGAGTATTAGGAAACTCAGAATGTAAATTTCCTGAAATCCAAAAATAAGGCCTTGCGATATTATTTGGTTTACAAAAACGTTATATATGCATCATGATTATCTATACATTCGGTTGGAAATGCATACTAGGAATCGATTATAAACTGTTAATTTATATATTTGGCTATAAAAAAATTAGATTAGTTTATGCAGCTAATCATTTTCTCATTTTATTTTGGAATTAAATATGTCACCTCCCCCCAAAAATAATTCAGTAGATTTTTTATCAGAAATAAAAGTAATCAAAAAATGCGATGAGCGTGTTCTTGTAAGTTTTTTTATAAATTCACTAAGTCAGTCAAAGATAAATATCAAGATTAGTACATTAGTATATTGATCAAAATCAGTTTTATCTCTATGGAAATGGCCACAAAGACCATAGAATAAAACTAAAGTGCATTGTGATTTTTTAGGTGCATTTAAAAATGAACCTTCTTTGAGGTGCACCTACCTATTTTGTTCGATTACATCTATAACCGGGCTGCGTCATTCGGTCATTCTGATAGTTTAATTCTAAAGTAATCTCCTATATGCGATGAAAATTCATGTCCAGTAAGTAACAGATTAATTTATATACGGTTTAAGTGTATTTATTTTCGTCATATCTATAAAAAATAATTATTATTTACAAATATGTACACGACAATTCATGTTTTAATTTTGATTGACATATAACAGTATAATTATATAGAATATAGTTAGTAAAATATATTTACTAAATATTTTGAAGATTTTAAATCTATAAACGAAAACCGCTTTATCAATATAATGTAGGTACATTAATACTACGTACACATTACTATATAATCTATTTATAGGTTATATATTTTTAAATCAAAAGTATAGATATGTAGATAATTTTGTAAAGTTCAAGATAATTTTATCTAACTAGAATTAAAATGATTAGTAAGTTAGTTAGATATAGTTAGTTATTTACTTAGTTAGTTGTAAATATTCATTAGCATTTTATCCATTGAAGTTACTATGATAACTGATATAGTAATTAATCACAGATCATAAAATTATATCAGATGTTTATATCATAAGATCGTAGGTAATATTCAGCAGATGACTTGTAGTATTGATTTATTCGCTAAGACAATGGATATATAGAAGAAATACGACGGGAGCGAATGAAAAGATAAAGGATATATAAATTAAAATACTTTGCAATTATTGTGGTAAAACTATAAACTAGAGTACATAATCAGAAACACCAATTTTGCTGTGAGATAATTAGAAGTCGCATCGTACTTGGTTAAATATGTGGTCACACACTGAAGGGGAGCAGTCGAGCCATGGCCACCTCTGGGGTCATTTTGTTATGCGTTGAAAGGAGGAATTTTCCCTTTTATCTACACAACTACTGTGTAAGGGCTTTGATATTTTAAAAAGAAACGTGTGTGACCATTATTTTTTTTACGCAAGCTCTTTCTCATCGTGTGCGCCTCTGCAGTGTATGTATGTTAATTTTTTTTTACTTTACTCCAATTTCATTCTAGGTAATATACTTATTGTATTTCCTATCTATATTTTACTTTTTAATAGTTTTTAGTTTTTTTTTCGTTGTAATCCACTATTTTTATATGAGGGTAAATTGGTGTGTCATTTTCGTCGTATTTTATTAACATTCTGAGAATTACATTATATGGGATTATTATAAATATCCATTTTCACGGTATTCAATAATAATGGTACATAATTTTAATTGTATGTAAAGAAAAATATCCATTACACTATTATAAATTCTATTTATTTAAAAAAAAAAAAAACATTCTTACATGTGTGCATAACATAAGAGTAAGTTATACATTATACTTTTAACTTTTCATTTATAGATATAGAAAATTATACACATCGGTCCACCGATCTAACATGTATCTCTTCTGTATCATTTTCAAAATTTGACCAATTATTATAGTGGAGTATTTACTAATATTTACTTATGTTAAACCACTGTTTTTGTAACAAAAGGTCTTAAAGCAACATTTTGTTTCCCATGCAAATTATTAGAGAAATGGATGATGTACGTTTTCTATTCTATAATATAATTATATTAAAAAAAATTATATATTTAATCAAAATCGAATATAATATATATTAAATTATTAAATACTATAGTGGCTATAATATAAATAGAAACAGTAAAAAACAGAAAAGAAATTAAAAAAAGAAATTAATGTTATAACTAAATAAAACATGCAAATATCTTATAGCACAATAATGCGTGTAAATGTCTTATCTTTTGTTTCGATGAGCAATGTAGAGTTATAATTTTTTCTTCATATTTTTAGTTTTCAATTGACATCAATACAGCCCTTGTTTTGAGGATGGAGTTTCTTCACCTGTATTATGTCCCGGAAGAAACCCTCGGCCCAGTCAACCAGTTTTGACTTTTCAACGGCTTTGAAAGTTTTAACGTCACCATACCGGTCATTATAGAGATTTGCGAATGTCTATAAGTCACAAAAACAAAAAATGTATCTAAATATTAGGGAATAAAATAGCGTATATTAGGTGGATCTAGAATATAAGTTTCAGGAAGTTATCCGACTCACAGTTATTATACTCGTATTTTAATTGTTGATATTAAATACTTATAAACAATTTATAAAACTCAAATATGTTAATTTAATAATGTATAAAGACAATAAGTCAAGACAAGAAAGGGGCAATTAATTTAGAATTACCAACACGTAGTAGAGTATACAAAAGGGTGAAAATTATTGACTACAACTCTTTTTGTTCATTAATTTTTTCTGATGTGATTAGTCGAAATTAACGAAATTAGGCGTAATTTAATTGGCTAATTTATAGTTCCCTTGATCCTGAATATACCACCTGTGTATATTCGTATATACAATATAAACTATGTGCACCTATATAATTAAATCAAAATATCTAGTCAAACATTATACAGATATGTGTTTATTCATTGATAATAATCATATCAATAATTATTTATCTGTATATTATAGGCAATGTTAATACTCAAGCATTGACATTTTGCCTAGATATATTCGTTAATTTCTAAAATTTGTTGCGATTATGCAAATTATGTCGCAATATTTATAATATAATATATTATATAAATATATTTAAAAATATGTAATAAACAATATAAATTTATCTGCTCAAAAAACATATTTTTATCAGTTATATTCTATATCTAGTATTCTAACGAATTATATTATGTAAAATCAAAAATAAAATTAACTATCTTATTGAAAATATTATCATCTCGAGGGAAATGTAATTTACCTATTTACTTATCATGTTTAAGACAAAAATATTTCATCTAGACATAAACATGAATGAGACAAAAGTAAATTACACTTAGTATGATAAAACAATATTTTATTTTGAATTTTCCATACTATTTTACTTTCGAAATGTTAAAAAATGTATACAGGATAGTAAAAATTAGGATATGCAAAGGGAATGTTTGCTTTAGAGGATGTCAGCTGGTCTGTAAGTTAATATTGATTATATCAATATTTTTAGAAAAATATTACGTGTTGGAATATGAAGCCAATAATATACTTAGGATGTTGTTTAAGAAAAGCACAAAATTAATAAATTAAGAAGGATAAATATTTGGATTTTTCATAGTATATGAAATGTTATTACTTAACGTTTGTGAGATATAAATACACGTATACTATAGCTCATAGAATAGGAATGAATGTATTTGGAAAAATATCCTAAAATAAATAACCAAATAATGTTAAAATACCGATAAACGTAAAACGCAAAAATTGTATAATGATAAAATTTTCTTTAATTTTAAACATAAATAAATAATACAGAACGTTAAAACATACCACAACGTTTATCACAAATGCTAAATAAAGTTGAAAAACATATTTTTTTAATGAGAACACTGATGGATACCTATTGAAGACAAAATAAAGAAATATAGTTATAAACATATTAATATAATATATTACAGAAATAGTATAAACTATAAGTATTTTGCAATAATATAATAATTCTAAATGCCTTTGTTAAAAATCTTGATGTCATAATCAAAAAAACTTTTAAAAGTTAAATTTTAAATTTTGAAGTTTTTAGTAAATACAATAGTTATCTGGCTTACAAGAGTAGTGTTTATCATAACATCAAAGCATATATACAATTATTTCACAATACAATACTGTTCTCGAAGTTCCAACAGTGAAAAATAACCTCCCCATACCGCATAATATACAGGAATTAAGTAAGTTACTATATTAAAACTTAATTATATAGAGGTGTTTAGAGGTCCATGTTCCCGGCACTACCTATTTTAAATTTTCAAATCAAATACGTTACATTCGTTTGTGCTACATATGTGCCGAATTGTGCCGTCGATTTCGTTGTTTATGCATAATCCCTTCTAAAGATATCCCTGATATACCTTGGGAGGTACTAGGGATATGCTATCATCGCGCATTTTTACAATCGAGTTGAAACCCAAGGCTTTCATTTGTGCTACATTTGTACCAGATTGTACTGGCAATATCGTCGTTTATACTCCATCCCTTCTAAAGTTATCGTCGACTTCATTGGGCAGTGCTAGGGACAAGGTAAAATCAAAAATCTAATTTCAAATTCCAACCAAGACTATTTTATAGTGCTATATTTGGGCTGAATTCTGCCGTTAACCCTGTAATTTGTGCTCAATATACTACGAAGATATCCCTGATTTTCTTGCGTCGGTGACCGGGATATGGTAAAATCAAATCTCGAATTTAAACATGGGGCTTTCAATTGTACTACCTTTGTGCTGTTAATTCCGTTTGTTGTGCTTAATCCTTTCTAAAGTTATTCTTGATTTTCCTTGAACGGTGCCGGGGATATGGTAAAATAAAGTCTTGAATATCGAGTGTAAACTCGGGGATATTAAGAGGCGAGGAATAGACCCTGTATGTACAACATTTATGTACAGCATATATAAACTAAAATGTCTAATTTTATAATATTGGTAAAAGTTTTATTAAATGTTTTATTTAATGAATTTTATAATTATTTTTGTATACCTAAATTAATTTTTGTTATCCGAAAGTAATGTATTGATTATTGTATTATAGTTTAATATTATGCTTATATTGTATAATATCATTTAAATATATCCAGGTGTGATACATACCTGAATCAATCTAATAACATAAAAATAAAAATGTTACTATATTATATTATATCTAATTATAATAATATTTCAAATTAGTTATTTATAATGCTTCACATATATATAATATGTTGTTTATTTTTTAATATAATCCATAATTAAAACACATACATTTTTTATGTCTTTTATCTTAATAATATTATATTACAATCACCATTTTCTTATCATAATATTATATTATTAAGCATTATAATTAATAGGTATACATGTATTTATGCAATATATTAATTAATAAATAGACGTGGGGTTTTTTTTTCCTAAATGCAATTATGCATTGTCTATTTGAACGTGTATGTTGTATTAGGCGTAGACACTATACTATATTTAAATTTGTTTCAACAAGCTTTACTTAATTATTTTACATTTCATGATACTTTAACTTGCGTATTTTATAATACATAATATTATGAATTAGTTAATTATATTATTTTATTCAAATATAAATTAAAATAAAATAAATTTATTTTTATTTTTTTTTTATATTAGGTACATACGTATACAATTATTGTATTAACAGCTAAAATTTGTATAATAAAATACGCTGGCATATACCTACAAGAATTTTCGTCATAAGATTGTTATATATGGATTATTATATTATCTATAAGGGTGATGGCAAACCTATGTTCAAATTTCAGTGGCACGTGAAAAAATAGAACTTCTTATAAGTATATTTTACAAAATTCTGGCAAAAATGGTTTGTCATCCTAGTGTTATATTATGCTGTATTATAATATAATCCCTTTAATATTATTTTAAATAAATTATTATTTTTTGATTATATAGCATTATACTATTATTTACTTACCTCTATTTATATACGTTATAATTTTATATTTCGCTGTAATTTTTAAATTATAAATTGCTCTTATTTATTGAAAATTTTCAACGTTTTTTGACATTATATTTCTTTGTAAATTATGGAAAAAGAGAGACCATTAATCATATATTACATTAAAATTACCTACTGTTGTAAATAATGCATTATTTATTTTTTAAAAAGGTACTTAAATTCGAGATTTGATTTTACCATATTTCCGGCACCACCCAAGAAAAATCAGGGATATATTCGTAATGAATTGAGCATAAATGGCGCAGTTAATGGCATAATCCAGCACAATAAAATAGTCTTGGTTGGAATTTGAAATTCGAGTTTTAATTTTATCATATTCCCAGTACCACCCTTTGAAATCGACGATAATTTTGGAAGGGTTTGAAGTAAACAAAAATGGAATTGACGGTACAATTCAATAAAAACGTAGCACAAACGAATGCACCGTGTTTGATTTGAAAATTTGAAATGGGTGGTGCTGGGGACACGGATCTGGCTTTAGAGGAAAAAATCTAACCACAAATTGTTTTTCTTACATTAACGTTATCGGTCCAGAGTTTTTCGTTGTTCGGCCAAAGGACGATATCGTCTTCCAATTGCGATTGTTGTAAAATATTTTTCAAAGCTAGTTCAATGGTATCTTTTACGAATATTTGGGTGGCCTGTGATTTCAAAATCCTTTCAAATCCATAACCTAGACATACGCTACGTAAACTAACGAGTCAACCAATGTAGAACCTAACCAATAATATATTGGTTGCAGACGTTTGCGGGGACGTACTTAGGGTGACCATAGTACCGCGTTCTAAATTTGTAAGGATGGACCTCATAATTTTTAGGGATTAGTCTGAAAAGCGCTGATTATTATTATTATTTTTTTTCACTAACTATAATTTGAGACCCGTAAAAAGTAATAATATAAAAAAAGATCATCAACATTATTTTCGGATTGTAATATGTCTAAATACATCTCTGGTTATTTATAATATATGACTCACCGGTGTCGATTGCGGGATATAAATTAATACGGCTGAGTTGGTTTTTAAGGTTCGAAAGACATTTAATGTACAACGAGACCGCTTTTAAAACGTCCAATGGATATTGTTTTTTGTAATTTTCGCCAATTTCCTTGAAATTATCCTGACCAAGAGTTAAAAAAATTAAAAAAATTTCATTAATTCATAAACCAGTATGTATGGTATGGTCAGTATCCATTCAGTGAGGTCAATATTTATAATATTGTATTATATTGACTGTTTATAATATTAATCCGTTGGTAGGCAGCTAATAATTAGTGTTAATAAATAAACAGAATTAATTAAGAATAAAGTTAAGAAAAACGCACCTTTTAAAATAATATCATAAAATTATTATATTACCAGAGTATATAGATGAATATACTATAAAATTAACTTGTTCAACTATAGCTCAGGTTTTTCTTAATTAAAATTAAAATTAAGTGCAACTTATCTCTTAAATTTCTATTCACATATATTTAAGCATAAATTTGGCCTAACTTTCGTTTAAACCCCAATTTCAATACTAGCCCATTAGTCCAGGCAACGAAGGAATAATAGTGGAAATAACCCATGTAGAAGCAAATTTTGGCACAATTGTAGAGGAAGGTGTTTTAACAACATACTAAAAGTACTAATGGAGGGGGAGTGAAGCTAATGTGGGGGACTCTTAATGTCTCCATTTCTAATTTTTCGTTAATAACTCAAAAACAATTGACTCTAATAAAATAAAAAGATATTTATTTACAAAACTATCTACATACAATTTAATATAAAAAATGTTCTATACATATTTTTGTTCAAATCAGTACTTAAGGAAATATGGAGGGGATAAAATGGAAAACTATACAAAAAATAGATTTTTATTGTTTAAAATTAAATAATAAGTGTTTAAAATTATATCTTGAACATTATTTTTCGTAAAAATCTATATTTAAATTTATATATTATATTTTTCAATTTTTAGTGCACCCAGAGGAAAAAGTTTCTTAATCGGCACATTTTCCGAATATTGATATAATAATTAGACAAATTGATTGCGGTTTTTTATGGTTATAATAATCTTATAATATATATGTATAACATATACAGGGGGAAACATGAGGGAAATTGTCTCCCCCCGTCCATAAAAAATAACAAAAATAGGTTTTTATTGTTAAAAATGAAATTTTTTTTGTTTAAAGTGTTAATAATTAAATAATATATTTTTAACATTAATTTTCATTGTGTTCATCATAATTCGATGGACGTTTTTGTTTTTATATTAGCCGTATTACACGCCACACGTACTGTAGCAGGCAATGCCTGCTTTGTGGCAACCGCAGTGAATCCCACACCCAGTCGTGCATCAGCAAAAGATCATGTTTAAAACGGAGTTTGGTACCAGAGGTCGTTCGTGGTAACTGGGTTGAGGATCCCATCTTCCCCTGTATTCCAACCCCATTGAGTGGGTGTTAGAGTATTGCCAAATTGTAGAATCTGGTCGGTCGCTCTATTTAAATAATATTAAAAGACGATAATTTATTTAGTGGACTGTATATTTTAAATTTCATTCGACGCGAGGTACATATTACCAAAAAGTGACGCGAGTTAACATACGACTATTCGCGCTGCCGAGCGACTGGTCCTTGTATATATTGCAAAGGCCGCTTGGTAGCGCGATCATCACCTACCTATCGTACAAATAATTTTATTAGGTATCACATATTTTCATTTCAAATCGACCAGAATCTATTAGAAAGTAGTAAGAACAATGTAAGTATTTAGCACAAATTAATATTTGTAATTTAAAATGCATGTGGTCGATTTTATAGAGAGTTGAAGTAAATCCAAAACTTCAATTAGTGTTTTTTAAAAATACTCTATTTTTGAGATGTACCCCTATAGTTCTCAAAGTGCAATATGTAAATGTATTTAATTGTAGATCTGATCTGGGATTCGTTAACGCTTACAATAATTCCGAGTACCAATGTTTGTTTAGATTGTCTTAATGTACAGCGTTGGTATACAACGAAAAAAAAGTTTATCGCCAGACTGAAACCTCAGGTAATGTTGAGCCATTGAGAGATCTCTGAATATTGTTGAAATGTCATTTTTGAGGACAGGATTTGCTGTTAGCGATTCTCACTTTGCTCTTTCCATGTATCGCCGAGGTGGCATCACGTCTGGAGAAGATATGGAAAAGGAGGATTGTCTTGGCGAATGGAAGCTGTTGAACTTGTCGCATCAAAAACGATTTGGTCTTCATCTTCTCACGGCATGGCATCATGAAGTACATATTAACAGATAGTGGTACCAATCCAATGAGGAGAACTACCAAATCCACATCCTCCCTAATTATTAATACAGTTGGATGTACAACAGCTTTATCCCACACACACTTTAAAATAGTGCTATCAGCATCCCCTGTAGCAACAGTAGTTTCAATTTCTGCTACTATCATTTTTTCAATGAGCAAATGCATCAGTTTATTTTGTTCCTTTCATTAGTAAGAAAATGCTCTTGTCGACCTGTGATGCTCGTGCTTTCATTAAAGTTGATATCAACCGAAGTTTTTGTGAGCGTACGTATTTTTTCTACTCTGCTCTTTTTGTGCTATTGATATCAATGTAGCCATCAAAACTACCGTACAGTTTTCACCATAATGTTTCTGTACAAAGGCAGTGTACAGATGGCAAATTGAAAAAATAGAGGAAGAAATATAAACTCTTTCCACTTCATATGGTGTAGATGGAGACCGCTGTATACCATATTGGGACTTTGGGCGAGGTCGACAGTTGCGTTGTCCTCTACCGGCTAAATGTGTAGAGGGATAACTTCTTTCCTTTTCGTATTCTGCTTTCGCTGAACAAATCTACAGGGAATGAAGTTAATTCATATGTCAAAAGCTTTGCTACATCTTCGTCGCTCTCTTTTTTTTGCTATGACTGTTCATTGAAAAATTGTCAAAGGGGTAACAGTAACTGTCTCATGATTAATTTTAATGATATTACTCGTACTGGCTAGTGACAAAATCATATTCTTTTTACACTGCTTTATGTCACCAAATTTGCTGCCAATGAAACTTTGCATAGTTTTAGTTTCAATATCCAGGGTTTGATGGCAATTTACTTTGGAATTTCCTAGAATGCCCGTTGATAGAGACAAAACGGAATTTAACTTTGGAAAATGAGGATGGTCATTAAACGATTCCTAAATCTTAACTCTATCTCATGAATCTCTCTTTTGGCCTGATATCTGCAAATCAACGTGCTGCTGCTCTCCACTTGTAAAAACCACTCCAGCAAACTCTTCTAATGACGTGCAGATGGCGGTGCCTCTTTGTAATCCATAATCCCACTTGGCGAGTACAGATCAGTAATTTCCCTTCCTCGCATTAGGCTACCTGAATTTTTCATAAAGCGTATAAGAGTTTGTTTTATTTCCATATCCGACCAAACTCTTGATCCAGGTGTACCTGTACAATTAATTGTGAAATACCCCTTTTCTGCAAACTCCTTGTATGCCTACAGATGGTTATTTTTCAGTTATATCATGTCTTGTCCATAAAGATGGGCATATTTTGCGTACTGAAAATGCTCACATGCATGGAAGAAAGGAATCATTTGCTGTACACATGCCCAGTGACTATCCCAATCACTACGACGTTCAGAATCAATGAACTTCTTTAATGGGGTAACCATATCAAAGTACTGCACACTTTCTTGAGGGATTCTAGATGATTCTGACATTTCGTCAAAGTTCACACGAAGGAAGCATTCTCTTCAACTTTGTCTGGAGTAAGTTTCTCCATATTGGTCAACATATTCAAGTTCTCTCTCTTTTCTTCTTCTGAAATATTGGCTCTTTTCAGAACAATTTGATAAGCTGAACGAGAAAATGTCCTCAAACAGCTCGGTTGTATGCGTAGCCTGTTAACATTTTGTCAACTGAATTAGCAGCATACACTTGACATAGTCATTTTTCAGTCAAGATCCGGCCATTGTGTAATCAACACACATGAAGGACTCTAGGGTGTGAAAGCGATCAAGTCCCACAACAATGGTCCCAAACATGATTTCTATAGCTTTTAAATACAAAGACTGGTCAAATGTTACAAAACAAGTAGTGGCTCTATCTCCTGACTATGTTTGAAAGCATACTACAATGCTGTATGTACAGTGCTGTATTCATCAGGTGATAAATTGATGAATGGAAGAGAGGTAACCGAAGTTGTTTCTTTGTTAATAAATTACTTTAATCGCCAATTTCATGAAGACCTTCCATTTTAGAATGGTTTAAACCTATAGAATGGGTTCCACCTCCTGAAGTCCCTTATTACCCACCCATAAGATATCATTAAGAATGGGTGTGAATATTTCAGAGGGGATGCTTAAGTCTTCGACTGTAATTTACTGCGATGCTTTGGGCCCCTTACCTTTAAAGGCTTACAGCTCCAGAACTCCCAACTAACCCACTTCTTCCTGGGAGGGAGCGGATTTCAGTCTTTCGAACTTCATGGATAGAAAGAGAGCGTGGATTGGTGTAATACATTTGATACCTCCCTTACTGGAGAAGAGTTTTCAGCCATCAAGAGTATATAAATTGAAGTCCACATTATCGAAGATGTACTCACAAAACATAATACTTTGGATATGTTTTTGTAGTTGGTGGGTGGTGGAGAGTTCAAGCTGTTGAGTATCATAGTAGGAGGTACTTCGAAAGATGGAATACCAAATTTTTCGATCCAAATTTTCTGTATATAAATAGAGCGATGCTAGTCAAAATTGGGGATATGAAACATCGAGGACAAACAGCAGTAATAAGAGCGAGAGATATATTTGTCATCTTTTTGTCTACCGTTTTTCTCGACCGTTTTTTCTTTACAATGCAGTTCATGAATACTTTTTCAGCCTAATAATTGTTAATTATTCAGCCTCACTGCAGAAGCTAGCAATAGTAGGATAGGTACTACTGTCGTAAGCCATAGATTCCATGTTTTACAAGATAATCTCAGGAGCTTTTCAAACAATTTGATCATATTAATGTATATAAGTACTTGTGACTATTTATAATTATTATATTACGATATTATTATTATTATATTGGGTATATACCCGAAGTCACAATATTATACGTTTTATTTTGCGTATACGTATTTCATTATTATCTTTAGTGAGTACGCGCAAATCTCCAAC
Source organism: Pemphigus obesinymphae (assembly GCA_025469235.1). Lineage (NCBI taxonomy): Eukaryota > Metazoa > Arthropoda > Insecta > Hemiptera > Aphididae > Pemphigus > Pemphigus obesinymphae. The sequence goes on from JAIPRL010004957.1 coordinate 18,272, forward strand.
AGTACAGGTACAGCTTAATACATCGTTTCCCCACTCACCCTTCCTTTCCTGCCCATGAACGATAATGGAATTGTGAAATATAGTCGTACGTATAAATTATTCGCCGCTTAGCATACATTTTTTTCTCTCCTTGTCTTTATCATACGTTTCTTTGCAGAAAAAACCACTTCGTTTTAAAATCAAATTTCACTTGTCCTGAACGCAAAGAAGAGGCATCACGTGTTATTGAAGGTTGCTCTACAAGAAATTCTCTCAAAAACTTCTTTATTGAGTCACTTCTAACGTATTCTCTTTTGTAAAAGCTGTGAACAACACCACTTGTCTCACTCTTAAAGCCTTTCTCTTTTCCATCTTTCCTTAAAACATTTACCTTCACTAGTTCAATTATTCCTTTTTTTCTGATGCTACATAAATCTCTTTCAACTTCACCCCCACAAATTAAACATTTTTCAGCTATAATCATAGTTATAACAGAACACAATAGAAATGAAAAAAAAAACCATTGAATCAGAAAATTTAACTCTTTATTATACTAACCAAAATTTCTAAAAATACTAAATAAATATTATAAACGTGGAACATTTTACACGGTATTTAAAAAGTTTAAATAAATACTTTTCTTTTATGTATTTTTATTTACAACATTAAAAGTGTATTTAATATTTGAGTTTTCTTACCATATGCATTTCAATTATTGATTAATTCACAAAAATATAATTAAAAGATTATTGGTAATTAGAACTTAAGAAAAAAATTTAAGCTTTGAATGAATATAAATAATTATAGTTTGTGTAAACGTAATTAATTTAAAAGTATTACACATCACCAAAAATTCAAAATAACGTAGTTAAATTAATTTGTAAATGCATATCTTGTAATTGATAAGGTTATTTATTTTAATATTTATAATAGTTAATATATATATATATATATATATATATTATATATAAATACATAAAAGATAAAATTCATAAATGTTTATTACGAAAGGTGAAAATGGCACTTCTCTAAAAATTTTGAACATCCTGTATTTGTATAATATTTTGATCAATACTTTACTTCCTATAGACTATAATGATGTATTTTCACTAATTAATATGAATTATTTATTTAAATACAACTTAATATTATGAAAAAGAATATATTTTCAAATATATTTTAAAATAAAGTCGAGTTATCTCTTAAATAACTATTATATTAAATAATTAAAATAATAATATTATTTACCTATAAGTAGTAATATTTTTCTTGATGAATATATGGTGTAGTGTGTTCATCGTACTCGTATATGTGTATCGTCTCCGAGCGCAAGAGTATCGCATAGTTAAATATATTGGTTAATAGCAATGGCTCATAAATTTTAAATGTATATTAAGATATGGAGATGTCATACCAGCGTAATCAATTAATTTTATCGTTCCCGATAACTTTTATTCCACAATATTACAACAATATAAAACAAAGCACAAATTTGACAGGCCCGAAAAAAATATTACAAATATAATATTAAATATTTTTTTTTTTTATGATCGAGAGGACAATTTCCCCCTATTAATATACCCTCTATATATAAGAATATAATAAGTACAAAAAAAAAAGGTCAATCAATTAGTTTAATTATAATATCAATATTTGGCAAATGAGCTGACTAAAAAACTCTGGGGGTAAGTCCCCTCCCCAAACTCACCCCTCTCGGCATATAGAAATTAAAAAATATAATATATAGATTTTTACGAAAATGAATGTTCAAGATACAATCTTAAGCACATATTATTTAATTTTTAGCGATAAAAACCTATTTTTTTTGTATAGTTTTTCATTAAGAAATATGTATAGAATATTTTTTATAGCAAATTGTATGTAGATTATATTGTCTATAAACATCTTTTCGTTAAAGACAATGGTTTTGGAGTTATTAATTAAAAACTAGAAAAGGGGACCTTTAGAGGCCCCCCTCAACTTAACTTCACTCCCTCCAATCAGTACTTTTAGTATGTTATTAAGTACACCTTCTTCTATAACTATACCGAAATTGGCTTCTACTAATTTAATTTCTAAAAATTTCCGCTATATGCCGTTTTTTGGTCTTCGTTGCCTAGACTAACATACAATATAATATAAAGAATTATCCATTTACCTTTAACTGGTGTACCTTATATTGTTTATAATATCAATAATCGGTATCTTTATACCATTGGAGGGTATTTTGTGATATTATATGAGACAATTTATACAAAAAAAAATTACTTCTGAGGAGTTTTATATTGTTTGCTCACTTTTATTGGAATGTAAGTTTTTGACAATAAACTCCAACATTCTGATTTGATGTGACGAAAATCAGCCATCAAGTCTTCCAGTCGACTGATGTTATGGAAATGCCCATACGATGGTTTTAGTTTATAACGAAATTTTTCACAAACGGTCTTTAAATGTATACGGACTTTCTTGCTTTCACATTTGAACGCATAAAAGACATCGTCTAATTTTTTCACCGATTCTTCATGGTAAGTCATTAAGATGATGTTTTTGAATTTGGCCTCCATTATATTAAAATTATTCAGGAAGTTGAAAAAATCTTTAAAAGAACAAAAAAGTATACACATACACACACATATGCACACACAATAAATATTTTTCAGAGTATACAGAAAACGTTGCAATGTTATCATTACGACCAACCTGTTAGTTTAAAAATCCAAATCAACTCGCACTGCAAAATAATCTCTTTAATTCTGTTTATCGCTTCTAGCATTATTTCATGGTATACATGTGTAGGGTCAGATTTTGATGTAATCCAAGTGTTTTTCGAATCGATTATTGCCAATTCCTTTAAATGTTTTCATAAAAATCAAAATACAAAAATATTTAAACTGTAACACTATATATACATATTTACCATAGCGTTAATTTGTGATTCCGATAAATAATGATATATTGCCATATAAATATTGTTCAAGAATGTGGGATTCTCAACAGGCTGGGAACTGCTAATGATTTGAGAGTAATCGTAAAATGTAGCCTTTTGTTGTTTTATTGTTGGAGTTGACCGATTGTTATGTAATAATTTAGGAGAGATTCTGTATACGATATAATCCTTTAAATTGTCCGTGTTCCATATTGAATTTTTGGTATCAGATTTTGCCAGAGCCTCTTAAATGGTATTCGTACATATTATCACAATCACCAGATAAAATAGCTGATAGGTATAATACTCTTACTTAGATCATTGTAAGATTCTAACAGGAACCCCATAAATACTTTGGTTTCTGACAGTATTTCTGACCAACATTTTGAAGATTCAACAGTATCATTCTTTTTAAAAGTTTTTTCTACAAGGTGTAATTTTTTACGCAAAGAATCTATCGTTTTATCTAAATTTAAAATTTCTTGATTTACAGTAGCAATCATTAGTTTGTTAATTAAAGAATGTTTTTGTGATAACTTTTTTTTGTCAAGTTCAATCATCAGTCTATTATATAAAAATGTAATAATATAATATTAAAATGTTGCTAAAAGTATTTTTTAAATTCATATTATAATATAATATACGATTTTATCTCATGTGATAGAGTTTCCTCGATTTCATATACGGATTTGTAATTATAAAACTTTAACATTTCTATTATATCAGTTTGTTTTTCAGCCATTATTTTGCTTAATTTGTGTAAAGCACTGATAACATTTACGGCTTCTGCATGACCATAGTTACCACCACCTGGAAAGGTCCTATAATATTGTTTTTACATTACTAAGTGTGAAAATATTGTTTATTGGTTTTTTCAATTTATACCTAATAGATTTCATAAATGCCAAAGTAAAATCGGCCATTTCTCGGAATTTTGACTTAATATTCTCATCATGAGACTTATATAAATTATTCAATTCAACGGCTACCGAATGTATTTGTTTTTTAAGTTTAGTTATGATATCGGCCAATTCAAATAATGAAATTGAATTTACATTGATTTCTGCGAGTTCAACATTATTAATAATGGTAACTTTCTTCGAATTAAATGTCTCGTACAGCATATTTGTTTTATATTTCAAACTCTCAATTTTTTCTTGCACAGCCTAAAAAAGTAAATAATGATCAGTGAAAACTCACTAGGTAAATGAAATTTTCAGAATAACTTTAACGTGACGGTCGAGAAGGATTCGATGTTGTTCGATCTCGTCTAATCTTTTCTTTACAACTCCATTTCTCACTCTACTAATTCGGTGTTTATTTAACTGAATTCCTACATCAAATCGCTGGTTGATACATTGTTTCAAAAAACTTATCCACGCCAATTCATTACCCACTAAATTATTGAAATTAAATTCGGAAAATAGTGTCGAAAATTGTATATAAATACTGAAAAATAAATTAATTATTTACTGCGATATCTTCCAAATACGATCGCTTACTTGTAAAAAAATAATTTTAAAAAGTATGTAAATAGAGGTTAAAATAGATATCCAATATTCCTTTATTAGATCTATTTCAAATAAATTTGGAAAAACCATTTAAGAATAAATAAAAATATCTAGGTAGTGTGTATTTAAATACAAACACAAATAATTACCATTAAGTTCCTATATATAAATGTATGCAATATATACATATATTTTTAAATTGCATTGGAATATTTATATTTTATTAAGGAAAAACTTTAACAGTTAAATCATTAGTTTGTTAATATACATCAGAGGTGATCAACAAGAATTAAAATATAATTTTTTTAAAAAAATTTTTAAAATAGTATAACCAAATATCAGAAGAAAAAATACTTATCCATTAAATTAATTATATACCTGTATCTAGAAAAAATATTAAGGTTTAATATGCGGCAGTAGACAATTTTATTATAATAATTATAATAATAATTTCCCTTTCATTATTTTGGAAATCTAGTAAAAATAAAAAATATATAGACATTTTCTATATTTACATGTTTAAATGCTTAGCGTCTTCAGGAATATGACCGGGACTGAAAACTTAAATTATTAAACGTTTACCAGTGATTCTACTTAAACAGAAATACTATGTTCTGTAGAATAATATAGGCATTTAGATGTAGGTCATAGTTATGTGTATAACATACATCTACTTGTGTTACATTTTTTTTATTATTATTATTTATATTATTACATAATTTCAGTAGTTATTTTACCCACATATAATATTCAATTCTATAAATGTAATTCTATAATAATTAATGCTTTCTTTTCATGTTTACTTTTGAATATTTTATTTACCGTTTGGTGGCCTATTATGGCCACCAAACTAAATATTATGATATATCATGTACTAATATACTGCACCGGTATATTAGTAGTAGCTCAATAATATTTTATACAAAATTTTAACTCTATATAACATTTTTTCTATTAAAAACACAATACTTTTTACTTATTTAACGAATTTAATGTTAAAGAGTGTTCATACCATATAATATGTGGTATGTGGATGAAATCATAATAAGTTTTTTCATCATTAAAACTTTTATTATTTAATATTATTCATTATCATTTTTTCTCGTCCGCTTGAATTACATAGTGTAGTTATTATAGACCCAATTATTAAATTTAACTATGCATTATATAAATTTAATTTAAGTATAATAACCTTAGAACGGTAAGTCAGACTGTCTGATTCATAAAATAGGTACTTATACTATAGCGTTAAAATTTGATTATAATACATTTTAAATCGGATTTGTCATAATTTAAACTTAATTGATACACTTGGATCAACTTTTATCATAAGTATTACGATGTTTTTTGGACTGTCGAATATTTTTATCTGATCACAATAGTTATATAAAAACCCGAAATCGACAAGACTTCACATGTGCAGAGTATTTATATAGTATACTAACCGTAAATATATATTTAATCATCGAATTTCCGTAGTATATTAAATATCTTAATTGAATTTTAGTTGTGATGCTGTATAAAACCCATTACATTCAGACGAGAACCAAGCAAACCGAAATTCGTTATAAAATATCAACAACAAAAAATTCGATAAATTTTTGGACTATTCACTTTATCAACCTATTTATCAGAAACACTTTAGGAGTGAAGGATCATCGTCCAGAAAACGTAGATAAATTTCTGCTGTAAGCGGATATTTTTTAAAATTAATCAATACACAATATTATTTTTTAAATATAATTGGTTACCGATTGTTACGAATCCCGATAACATATTATATAAATCGAGGTATACGAATTATACTTAAAAGTAGTTCCACTAATAAGTTTTTACATTACTCATAGTAGGATGATCGGAAACAAAGTTTCTATACGTTTTCTTAAGTTTCGGAACTGGGTCCCATTACATAAAGTGGAAGATGGCATTACTTAGCAAATTGTGAAATTGTGATATTGAGTAAGTTTGAGGAGGGGATTTTGTGTTAGGCAGTATGTTAGTATAAGCTATATTATATTTAGCTATATTAGTAAAATCTAGTATAATATAATATAATATGTCTAATATACTACATAATAACATATTTAAATATAAATTATGTCTAACTATATAATATTATATCAAAAATAATAAGAATAAAGTATCTAATCAATAAAAGTTCAGAATCCTAACCTAATATTTATTTCAACTATTATGCGAGTGTTACACAAAGAAAACAATTTTAAACATTGTGATCTATGATTGAAATGTTCTTAAATGTATTTAAATAAAATTATTTTAAGATAAAATAGAAATACGTAGAAATTAAATTTTAAATATCTTTCTAAACAAAAATTCTTTGTTTTAAAAATAATCTAAATTATATGGATGTATTAAAATACATTTATCCAAATACTTATTACCAGACAACAATCGTAATAATATGTTGTGACTTACGTGTTCTGGAATGTTTTTGCAATATTTTTAAAAGATGTAATTGATCTATTTATAGTTTCTGTCCATGCATTGTTTTGTGTTAAGTTATCAAATTCAGGAATCCGTTTTAGACTGGTTGGATATATATTAAAAAGTATTTGGAATTCCGACCGCACTAATTCAAGTTCATGTTTAATTATCTCGTTATAACTTGTTAATATGTCTAACTCACTATCCTTATTGAATTGTACCCTTATGATGGACAATATTTATTGGAAAATTAAATTTCAATTAGTCAGAGAATATATATTAGGTACCTGTTTAAAATATATGCCAGTATAAAATAACACTTTTTTTCAAATACTTTTACTATGCTTTCGTTTGATGCTTGAATCAGCATATTCAATTCAACGTTAAATCTATTTTCAAAAATCTATGAATAACTTGATTTTAGTGCACCACTAATTTTTTGTCAATAATTATATTTAAAATTACGTTTAGTTTTATATCGTTTATTTTAATTTTGTTTTCGAGGGCTATTAAAACGATTTTCTTTGTTTTTTTCAAACGTTTAGAATGATCATAGATTAGGTCTAACGTAGGACTGAGCACCATATTTGCTATTCTAATAGAATTCTTAACGTTACTCAAAAATAACTGGACGTCTAAAAGTGTCTTGATCTTTTCCTGTTGTATGTAGTTCGCTTCAATCGATATTTCATTGATTGTGGCAGTCAAGATAGAAGGAAGTGGTTCAAGATATTCACCCGAATTTTTGATTATTTCAGCGTACTCCTCAATTGTTTTCGTTAAAAGTAACTGTACCTCATTCAAAACTTCATCATGACATGGTTTTATACTGTTTATGATTTCGTCTGAGAGTCAAAAAATCAATTTAATTAGTCATATAAAATTATATGGAATGGAAAAATTTACCAAGTTCTATGGAGTACTTTTTGAACAATTCGATACGTTTCAAAATAAACGTAATATTTTTTTTTTCTTTCATTAAATTCATTAATTCGTTAAATAAATCGATTAAATCATTTAAAAAATTAATCGACTTTGTTTGAAAAGTCGATATTTCCTTCGATATAATCATCTTTATATCAGTTCTAAAAATATAATATGTTTGGCAGATTAAAACTGTGCATATTTTTGTTTGGATAATTAAAAACTAATTAGCTACATAAATTTTTCCTTAAAGCTATTTCCAATGCTCTTTATAGTTTTTAATTTGACCTCGTGTACTTTATACGCAAAATCCAGACGGTAGTTTTCAGTCAACTGAACTAATTTAAATCGTAGATCTTCATACGTCCGAAAATTTCCCAACTTAACTTTGTTATAGTTCTAATAAATTATTATTTTTTTGTATATAAAAAATGTTTTACGTATAGTAAATGGTAACTATAATGTTTGATTTACTTTGAGGTATTGCTTATAGAGATGATCAATCGAATTATTCGGTTGCTGTCTATTATCTACCATATGTCGTTTGTAACAATTCTGAACTAGCGTTGTTCTTTGTTTTTCTAAATCACGCAGTGCATCCATGAAATCGTCTATTTTTCGGTTTCGTTCGTTTATCAATCCGTCTAGAAGTACAAAATTTGATTGTACTACGTCGAGTTGAGTATACGTATTCTGAAAAAATAGACATAAAATGTATTTTCGGAAATGTGTCGATGGAAAAAATATATATATTACCAAATGTTGGTCTTCGAGAATATTAGACAGTGATTGATCCATAGATTTCAAATCATTATATAATCTTTGTGAAGCATTAAATATTTGATTTTCAATGTCTGCGTTAACAGATTGAAACTGATTTTCAATAATTTTAAACTGTTGTTCAACCCGTTTTGTATATTTCGCTATTGCTCTATTAACCATTTTACTTGTCTCGTTATTAGGCTCTGTTAATTTTAAAGTAATTTTAATAATTTTCCCTTAAAGTGAAAATTTAATCTATAGAAAATTATTATATCTATCATAATATCGCCGTGTTTAAAACGTAATCAATAATGAACTCAATGAAATAGCCATCCGCCTACAAGCGGAAATATTCACCAATGTATTATTTAAATAATAAACGGGTTAAGCAAAATAAAATCTATTAGATGAATTTCAAATTCTAATATCTATGTAAAATTATTATTAATACTATTATTATTGGATTTGAAATTTGAAAAATAATACGGATAAGAATCTGGTTTTAGTAAAAAAATTTCAGCGTTTCGGGGTATTTGAGAGAAAAAGTGACATGTGTGAGACTTTGACCCATATAACCCCTAGTTATACAACCTAATATAAACAATCCATCTATCAAAAATTTATACGTCGATTTTTAATTTAATATTATATAAATCTAAAAATTAAAATAACAAAATCTAACAATAACAGGCACAAGATGAAAAAATAAATTATTATTGAATTATTTCAATCATCAATCTTGAAAAATAATATTCATCAACTTCAAAATTGTATTTTTTATTATTTTAAAAAATATATGTAATAATGATTTATTAATTTAAAAATCTGAAAACTAACTGTAAAGACATTTGCTTAAAAATACGCCATTTTTAAAAAGTTATGTATAGGACATTTTTGAGATCTGTGCGGTTTTGTATTATTATTCTATAATAAGTAAACTATTGTTAGTGTACATAGTATACGGCTTACGAGCTACTACTGTATTTTCCCCATGTCTGCAAGCATATGTAAAATGGTTTGGAAAATGTTCATAATCATTAAATAAAGTAAAATATGTTAGTTTTTTTCATACAACGATTAGACTAAGAGACTGATAAAATATAAGAATTATTTAATTCCAAAAGAATTAATCCCTTTCTTTTTCTTTTATTGCAGAAATATAAACATTATATTTCCACATACTATAGTAAAGACCCTCACACACTGTAGCAAATGATAGCAATAATTGTCCGCACATACTGTAGTTGTAGAGGTAGTGGAAAGTGAATAGGAAATAGTATGTTACGTAAATAAAATAATATTTTTTGTAATGAAAATATATATTATGTATTTATAAATATTTAAATATTATGTTAAATGCATTTCAATGAATACATTACAGAAATATATTTATTATTGATTAATAAATTTAAAAAAAAGGTTTCATATTCTTATAAAAATATATAAATATATATTATAAAAAATAATAATATATGTTAATGTAAAAGTATTATATATTGTTTAAAATATAAGTCTTGGATCCGGAAATTATTTTAATTATCGGACCTTTTTGAACCTTCTACCTGCCTTCATATCAATGTACGTTTTCGGCGTTGTATTATCGAAATGCACGTATGCCACGGCTAAATCGTTAAGTCGTCGAGTTAGTCGTCCGGTCGAACATCAACAGGTTGTATACGTTGCGGTGAACCTTTTTCCGCCTGCACGTCTAACCAGCCGTGAAGTATTTTGTGCCGTTAATAGTTCGGCTTTGCATCTGGTGTTTACCGGTGACCATTTGCTTCATGCGATCTAATAACGCGTGGGTGTTGTATCGTTTATACATGCATTTTTCTTACATATTCAAGTGGTGGACGAGTGAAAATCTATCGGTGGATTGTATAATTTGTACCATCTATATCGAAGGGTACCGGCCATTGATTAACACTAGCGGTATCGAAGCAGGGCGACAATTCTGTTCTGCGAATTATGTGTCGGGTGAATAAAAAATATTATGTATTTTGTAAAAGTACATGTAATTTAAATACGCGCGCATTATATATATATATATACTTTTTTATTATATATCTTTCTATTACGATCTTCCTAACTTCATAACAATATGTGTAATATACTGTACAAATAAATTTCTCTGGTTAGTAGTATAGGACAATTAGTTCGTCATTTTGAGACCAACTTCCAATACTGTAGAAGCCCTTTTGGTACATAATTTTGATAGCAGACCATGGGTTTTTTTTATGGCAATGTATATATTATACATTACCGTATGTATAGTTGAGCTGTGATTAGGTTAGTTAATAGCTGGGTTGCGTCTTGACATATTGTAGTTGGGTATAGATAGGTATTGTATGCATGTTAATGCGAACTCACCATTTGTATTAGGCAGCATATTTGTTTTAATAGGAGTAATATTATTAATATTTTTCGTAGGTGTTACTGATTATAGGCGATTGAGCATTTCTATTGGAAACTGTTACGATTGCAGTAGATAATTTTAGTATTTAGTGTTCATTATTCTTAATTATTATTTTTTAATGAAATAGGTTGTGTTTGTTTCGGTGAATATTATTTTTGCATTGTGATTGACACACAAGACACAACGTGTCTTGGTCGCGCCAAAAGGAAGGCTATTATGAAACGTAATGAATATCTTAAACATGTTAGGGGTATTCACATGAATGAAGTGTGTAGATGATGTAGAATTCGTTCATTAATTGGAGGTACTTTTAGAGGAAATAGTCGATATTTGGACGGTTTTTACAACGGGGACCGAAACTTTTATAGATTGTTTAATGAATTTGAATTTCGAGTCTAAATATTCATATGCTTAGGTCCTTGAGATGTGCAAACTCATGTAATTTTCCAAAGCGATTACTCATAGGTACCACGATTATCCTCGTACTGTAGTTTCGGATCACGATAGGCTCTATGTGTCCTTGATGACCATGATAATGTATTCAACAACCATTCATAAAGAGAGCACGATCAACAGTAGGTTGATATTAGTTCTGTAGTGCAAAATATAATTCCCGATTAACACAACATTGAAATACTTTCCATTACCGATAATTCGGCTATAATATTCGTCGATAATTTCGATGACATATTTAAATGGTTGTCTTTCCGCAATCAGTTCATATCTATGGTTAATTATATTACGAATATACGAAAATATTATTATTTGACGGGCTGCTTAAAACATGATACATTAGATGCAATAAGTGTAATTTTAGTATCCGGTGATAATTACTATTTGGCATAGTTAACATTAACATCACATTTCGATTGGCCATGTCTGGTTACGTAGCATCTCGGTGCCTACTGTCGTATTTTTAAAAAAATTTTGAGGCACAATTGTCTAGTGAGTTTCAAATAGTTAACAAATTTTTGACCTCCGTAAAATCATAAATAAATATACTCGAGTGTGTCGCGCATGACCATGTTCAACGGTCTATAAAATCCCCAACCATGCGGTCATCTATTACGTCAAACGGCTTAAAATCGAAATTTAATAACTCAAGATGGTCCCAACAGTCATCATAAGTTGCATAATATACGACAAACTCTAAGTCAACTTTGATGTATGTAATATGTACAAAGTCGTACTACGTGTCCAATTGTAAACATTTATTGGTTAGACGTCTCTCATAAATGGATCTGTGACAATGAAACTTGTTACCGGTGTTTACGTTCTAGCCACTGAGCTCAAAACTGTAGATCCATGATACAATGTGATTTATGTCCCTGTAAACATCATCCCCTCATGCATTTTGACAAATGTGTGGATAACGAGAGAAATGAACGTACAACATTGAACAGTCAACAGAACAATGGTACATCTGAGGTTCGGACATCTTTTATTGGTCAGGGACATTATAGTACTCAGACGGTAATTTTAGGGACTGTCTTAGTTCATATTAGTGATTGTAGTGGAGTGTTATATATGGTACGCGCTCTAGTTGATTCAACCTTGCAGATAAGCGCGATCACCTCTGAATGTTCTTCCCACCTCGGCATGAGAGTAACCAGATTGACTATGTCAGTATTAGCTTTATCAAGTACATCCATATTAAATGTGCAGAGATTGATCAATTGTTTTATACAACGAAGATTTTCGGTAGAACCTATTTTTAAATTTGAGGCATTTGACAATCGATATCCGAAGATGGTAAACGCGTTTCAGTAGGTGACTCGTTTCCAGTTTTGTGGCGGGACTTTTGAATATCAAACAAATCATTGTTTGTTTTTGGGACCGAAGTTACAGCGGGATATAATTGAAGTATTTACATTATTTTGTTTTTCATAACATGCATTTACTGCAGATGTTAACAAAATGTATAGACAAATACTTATAATTTCTGAACACTGCTGTTATTAGAACATTCTGTGGCATCCATCTCGATATAAGGAATTAAAAATAATTAGTTTAATATGGTGATGTATGGGGTGAATTTTGCGCCTTTTCTGGCTATTAAAGTTCTTCATTACATAACTTAACATGATTGCGACAATTTTCCGTCCGTTCGCGATAGTTTACTTTTCAGTAATTGTGTAGAAGATATATGTGTCGGCGCCAATACTATAGACGCAGCTACCTTATCGACTATTGCTAGTGCTTAAAATAAGCCAGAATTGGAATCATATGACCGGTTTTCAACGTATATACCTGTGATGCATATCGTTGTGCATTATGATTAAATTTATTAACTGTTGTCGGCGTCAGATTTCTTGTGGTAAATTCTTGTCGAGGAATAATCTGGATCATGCCACTGTTGTTATCAAGAAATGTTCGCAACGTTTCATGTTTAGTAAATTATTTTATGAACTCTTGCGTAACCTTCCTATAACGGTGAAGTCAATAGCGCACCTATGTATTTTTTATCAACAAGCACGGGTTAATTTGTGTATTTGGTCGATTGTCCAACAAATTGCCAAATGTCTGAAGGACAAAATCATCCGGTATTATTAGCTAAAAGTTTTCATTTTTCTGTACTATTAATACGTCATTGGCATGACCACACCGATCATGGCAGTCCTAGGATAATATCGTCTATTATTAATAGCCAGTACTCAGTTTTATCAATTAATACATTAATTATAATTTAATTGTTAGTAAATGTGTGATCTGTGTTCACCTCGTATCAATTAACACGCAGTCAGTACCTAAATCTCGCGTAGCCAAATATCACCAGTTTTTATGCGTAGGGATAGACTTTTTTAGCACTCTGTCTATGACAAAACAACGTTTACAAAAATCGTGACAGTACAAAATATATGTAGCCGTCTTTGTTTGTTTCGTTGTGAAAGCGATTCGCCTAGAATATGTATCCGATTGATGCCTTTTTGGCCACCTTACATCACTTGCGTAAACTTTCCAGACAAGCTGTCCGCTATTTTGGGACTCTGTAATAGGGCACAGTAGGAGCCTTTTTGGTACATATATTATATTTTTATAATAATTATTTAATATTATTTATATTATTTACATACTATTTTGTACACATGAGCATATGTATGCTTTATGTCTTTAGTATATTATTATCAATTATCAATATGATATTGTATAGGTAATACATTCATGCTCGGTTATGCCCGACAAGTTACCGAGTCAAACTCATATTACGATATTTGGACCGATTAAATAATGTATAACCAAAAATATGAGAACACAAAGTGAAATTTTGAAAATTTTTAGTAGCTGGTACCCTTTATTATGTACAATACATTTTTTTTGAAATGATCAAAACTCTGTTTGGACAGTAGAAATTGTAAAACCTGGTGGTCTGGTAGCTGTTCAATCCAACACTGAATGCATTTATGATATATACGAAAATACTACGAATATAACGCACTAAGCACCGTAAAAAAACTTATGTAATTGAGTACTGGATCACTGAATGCAAACAACTTAGCCCTTAGGTTTATAATATCAATAATTGAAATTGAAATTATCAATAGATTAATTTTTTATACAGTCTACTGGGAATTCTTTATGGGTTCTAGGAATTATTCATAGACTATAGTCATATCAAGATTTTATAGACACATATATAAAATGTATAATTTATATAGGTAATATCCTGTATACACGTTGTTACACCAAGTAGGTACACAAATCATTCGGGCATCTTTTCGATTTTTTTTTTTTTTTGTGCTTTGTAATAAATTATAATTAATGTTAGATTACGGCTATTTTGCTGTACATATTCAAAATCAAATTAAGATAATTATTATCTGTGTTTTTGTTTTATATATATTTATGTTGTGATTACGTATGCATATCGATATACACGCACACCCTCTCATTGTTAAGTAGTCTGATATAAACCGCATTGACAAAATATATATATTAAAGCGAAAATCACGTATTTTATGGTAGAGCACAATAGAATTTACCACTCGGCAGTATTATCCCGCTTGTCGGTTACCACCACAATGTGTGCATACTGGCGATTTTACGTTTACGCAGAGATTCACGATTTTCGTGCTACCGTTACTGCAACAGTATGTGGGGACCTTAAAGAAATATATATATATATATATATAGAGAGAGAGAGAGAGAGAGAGAGAAATATATACATTTTCCCAAAACATCAAATATACAAGTTTGCCAGATAAAAATAATATTACGTTATTGTGTCAAATAATCTATTATCGTAGAAAAAGTTAAACAATGATTTGAAATCGTCAGAATAAAAAGCTCATATAATATTTTCAACAAAGTTTACATTAGAAAGTAATCAGATAACAAAAATTTCTTGGTGGTTGTAGAAAGCATCATATTGTAATATAGGGTATGTTATAAAATTTAATGTGAGGAATGGAATTTCACATCAAATTACTTTTTCCTTTCGAATTTTAAAAGTTTCTATTATTATATTTGTTGTTTGAATTTTTAATTATGTCAATATAGACAATTATACTTTCTAAGATGTTTAGTTCCACAACTATTAAATTTTTTCTTTTGCAATTATAATACATTTTTTTCCTATAAAATCTTTTAGAAAAACCCCATGGAATTCTAACAATTTTAAATAATTTTTAACCATTAATATTTTTCATTAAAAAAATTGGTAAAAATGACGCACTGGTTTTTTTGACTAGTAGTTACTTGCATTTTTGAGGGATTTTTGAAAAATATAATTTACATTTTAAGATTACTTTCATATATAAATATAAAAACAAATACATTCCTTGGTTTACTTATTATCTAAAAAAAAAAAAAATGTAAGTAAATATTAAATATAATTTATGTTGTTCTTAGTCTAGATCATATATTATTATACTCGTACTTATATTTTCATTTATAGATAAATCACTACATTCGAAACATGATTCTCGGGGAAGTTTGGTTTAATATTAGGGTATTAAAAAACTAGTAAATATTACATGACACAATTATTTGTTATTTTCCCATTTATAAGAATTTTCGTTCGTATTCGATATTTATGCTTGAATTTAAAATCAAAATAACATGAGTATATGACAAAGAAAAGTTCTAAACGGTCAATATAGGAGCTAAAGGTGGTAGTAGAACAAAAATCACCGTGCAACCAATCTCATGTATTAATAGTTATTAATAGATATTTATCGGTTTTATCTTCTACTTCTCCTTTTTCTTCTCCTTCGCCTTCACTCCCAACTATTTGGTGTCGGCCACCCAGGTCCTAAACTTCCACTTAACTCTATCTCCCGCATCTTCTTCACTTACTCCCACCTTCCTCACATCACTCGCCATCACATCCCCCCATCTCTTTTTCGGTCTTCCTTTTCCCCTCTTACCAACAACATGCAGTTCCCTTACTAATCTTACTGCATCAGTCTCTTCCTTCCTTAATACATAGCCGAGCCTTCTTAATCTATTCGCTCTCATTTTGTCTACTATCGAAGCTACCCCTATACTACCTCTGATATACTCATTCCTTATTTTATCCTCTCTAGTAACTCCACTCATCCAACTTAATATTATCATCTCAGCTACACTCATTCTCTGTTCTATCTTTCTACCTACTGCCCAACATTCCGTTCCATACATCATTGCAGGTCTCACCACTGCCTTATAAAATTTACCTTTTAACCTAATAGGGATTCTTTT
>JAIPRL010004958.1:0-34911 GCA_025469235.1 Pemphigus obesinymphae
GTATCTTGTATCTTGTATCTTTTCTATAAATGAAATGTATCATGTATCTTGTATCAAGATACCCAAAATGAATGTATCATGTATCATGTATCAAGATACTTTTTTTTTAGTATCTTGCCCAACCCTGTCCATAGGTAAATAGATAGATAAGTACTATATTTTGTTAAATTTTCTGAAAAAAATGGTATCAAGGTTAAAGCCTTATAAAATTTAATGTCAAATTCATTCCGGCGTTATCTAGTTTTATGAACAACCAATAACAAAAAAACCATTACTATTATTATTATTATTATTATTGTTAACGATTTATTATCTCCAAAAGTCAAGTAGTATCATTAAAATTTATAATTGCCAATATTTAAATTTTTTATATTCAAATACAATAATATTTATCTGTTCGTGTTCATAGAGTAAACTCCTATATTAACAATTTAATATAATCTATATAAGTGCATCTACATACTCGTATTTCACAAACTTTTACATATAAATTCCTAAAAAAGTAAAGAAAATTTTCACTGATACAACTTATAAAAGTGTATAATTTACGTATAGTTTCAGTACATAATAATAATATTACCGATGTGAAAATTTGTTTGCTGAGACAAGTAATATTGTAGAAAGAAAAAATCAATTTTCAAATACATATAAAATATAATCAACGATATTTAGGTATATAAATTTTATATACATTTATTCTTCTATATTCAACGATCAAATAAAATTCAATAATATGAATAATAGACTTAAATCGAAGATACAATACATAGGTGGACCTTTGTTTAAGCAACTTTTTGAAATATTAGTCCCCACCCAGAAATGTCTATGGTCAATGAATATCTCTATGAATATTGTTTAAAATGATCAGAGATATATATGTATCGCCTATGATTATTTTTAATTTGTATTTACACGACAATTTTGAAATTTATTCGATGGACGTTGTTCAGATTAATACCATCATATGTCATATTGTATCTATATTAAAACTGTTTAATATTTATTAATAGATAAGACTGACAACATAATATATAATTATAATAAAACTAAATGAATAAATACCAAGTAATAAACAAATTTTCATCACTACCTACTTTATTAATTTATTTACAACTAATTTACAAGAAACAAAAAAATTAAGTTTTTTAGTATGTAATAAATAAAGGCATAAGTGGTTTATAATAGACTATTCGTTTTAATTGTCTACAACTGTTTTGAACTATTAAAATTAAAAACATATCTTCCACAATAATCTTATATTTCTGACGACACTAAATGATCAACAATCTTAATTCGAATTAGTATGATAAAAACCACGTGATCGCTATTTGACAGGTAATTGCTGAATATTTGAACTTTATATGTAATCAAATTTAAAAAAAATTAAATTATTTAGTCACACTCAAATTATCTTCTTCTTCTCCTTCATCAACTATTTGGGGTTGGACACCCGACATCAACTTCCACAGAACTCGATCTCCCGTATACTCCTTACTTATACCCACCCAGGTCATATCACTCGCCCTTACATCCTTCTATTTTTTGGTCTTCATATTCCCCTCTTTCTTTCAATTTAAATTCCCTTTACTTTTCTTACTGCCTCTGTCTCTACATTTCTTAAAATATGCCCTAGCAATCTTAATCTATTCTATCTCATTTTGACCACTATTAGAGTCACTCCTATACTACCTTATATATTAATTTCTCATTTTGTCCTCTCTAGTAATTCCACTCAACCATCTTAACATTCTCATCTCTGCTACACGTATACTCTGTTCTATCTTCCTATCCACTGCTCAACATTCTGATCCGTACATCATTGCAGGCCTCAATACTGTCTTATAATATTTACCTTTTAACCTAATTGGGATCTTTTTGCCACACGAAATATCTAACGCTTCTCACTACTTCATCCATCCACACATTATCCTATGTTTAATATAATACTCGAAATCACTATATTTCTGTAGAATGGATACTACATCACAATGTTATTAATTATTGATTTATTTACTTATTTAAAATTATAATTAAAACCGTAAATCGTATATGCACTCTTGGTTGTTTCTGTTCTTAGTTTAGTTAATTGAAATGATCTGAAATGATCAAATAAAAATATAAGAGGTTTTTTTTATGGAAAAATGGCTAAGAAAAATTAGCATTTTATACATAAGATGGAAAGTTTCGCTTCCTTTGGGGGAAAACCCCCAACCCTCAAAGAACTTGGGAAGCATGACATTTCCAATTTGTTTAATTAAGCTGCGCTAATTCTTCAGAAGATGATGATGTACATACATAATGAGCATTTTTATTACATAGTTGACAGATAAGTTATTTTTCTCCTCATTTAATGAGGGAGTTATACAAAATGCAGGTGATGGTCATATTATAATTAAATGTACAATATAATCAATATATATTGGAGAGTACAATTAAGAGGGTCCAATTAACCTGACGGTAATTCCAGTAATAATATAAAATAAACGGTGATGAGATATCAAAATTAATGATTATCATTAATTGTTAATTGAAATATAAATTGCGGAGAGATATAAGTACATAGTCCAATCCGTTGATAATTTGAGTGGTGCATAATAATATATGATTTTGAAGTAATTAATGATAGAAAAAAAAAAATCAAAATATTACCGGTGCTGTATGGAATCTTTAAAAACACAAATTTTGATACTAATTATTAAAAAAACCTTCACGTGTTCACCTTTAAATAATTGAAATAAACGAGAGTGAACCATAATATTATTACAACAACCCTGTATAATTAGGTCCTGAAATCTTTCATTACTATAATAAACCGATAGGTATACTAATATTAATAAAGTTACTATTTTAGATATGATTTTTTTATGTTTATCACTTTTAATATATCAATAATCTATCCACTAAATATTAACTATAAAATTGTGTAACTCACAATTCATTAAATCAATCTATTTAATATTTAGTATGTAATAAAAATCATATAAACAAAACAATTAAAGGTGTTTACTTATACAAATATTATAAAAAAAAAAAACGTCATTATGTAACATTAATTAAAGCATTAACATTAATGTAACATCATATTGATCATAAATAAAAATAAAAACTATTAAAGGTAATATTATATTTATATATAGGTAGGTATATATATTTCCATGATATCACAATTTGACCCATTTTGAACAAATTAATATACACAATAAGTTATCGTTTCAAAATTAAATCTAATTAGACCTCCTGATCCGGAACAATTAAACTTGTCTACGACTGTTATTATTATAATAGATATAAATTATTATTTTATTTGAAATAAATTTTACTATAAGAAAATATTACTAATACCTATAAGCAAGAAAAAAATTTAAAAAAACATATGAAAAATAACAGAAAACCCGATAATTTGCAACTCATTTACTTTTACTAAGAAAAGGCTTACGTCTGGTAATTTATTTAATTTGGTATGTTATGCATATAATTATTAAATATATTTAAAATTAACAAATTAAAAATCAATTAATTCAAAAATGTAATACTCTTATGAATATCATAAATATATATATATTATAAAAATCAATATATAAAAAATTATATGTTCCGAGAGTATTAAAAAAAAAGATTACAAATAAATAACTTATAATCTTTTTTTTATATATTATTTTTTATAATATATATTTATTTTTATATTTACATATTTATTATTTATGATACTAGCTGAATTACCCTTTGCCCATGAACAGTTTTGCCCGGAATGAGAGGGGTTACGGGGATCGCAGTGTGTTTGTGTGAGTAGTATTTGGTCTTTAGTGAGTGTAAATACATTCGGCATAATAATAATAGTATGTTCACTCGAACGCACGGGCTCATGTCAATAAATACGGCTAGGTACTGTATTTAAAATTACACTGATCTCATTTCCAATATACCGATTGTCCTAGTGATGCGATAAGGATTCTGAAAACTGATCTGAATTCATCGTGAAATCTACTTTAGAAGAAATTTTTCACTTTTTTAAATTTTTTTCCCTCGATTTTCACAAAAATTGAAAATGGCAATTTTTAAATGTCCGAATATATTTACTTAATTTTAGGCGGACTTAGGGAGAAAAATCGAAAATGTGGGAAAATTGATCTAAATTAGACATATTATGACAAATTCAAATCAATTTTTATAATCCTTATCGCATTACTAGATATATCGGTACGTTGGAAATAGAAATTGTCTAAATTGCTATGTTACGTTTGTGATAGAGAGAAACAAATCATCGTTGCCACCAAATCTAGTTCCATGATTTAAATCAATATTTTAATTTTTGCTCTTATTTGAGAGAATATATCAGAGGTTCTTAATAGGTTATCTCATTATTGGTGATATAAGAATTGCTCGCAAATTTTATGCTTCACGTTTCGAATTTAAAATTATAACAAATGTCAGTAAAATGTTTATAACTAATTATATTTCAATATGATTCATAATTTAATTCCATTTACTGATTATCCGATAATTGTGACATTTTGGGAACCACTAGCCACAAAAAATTCAAAGTTTTTAAGTAAGTTTTAACTTAATTTAAGTATATTAGTCAATATTGACTTTTTTTAATTTCTATCTTCTAAATAAAAAATATAAATTTTATACAGTCCTGGAGGGTAACAATGCAAAAAACTATGTAACACTGAAAGGGTTAATTAGCTAGTTGAGTTAAAAAGTTGAACAAAAAGTGCTCCTACTGCCTTTGCTCCCACCTAAGTCTTTCTATCGTTCTTGAGAAATATAATTTACTTATTTAAATAATTTTTAAGAAGTTTCTATTTTCAACAGAAGCTATTGTAACATATTTACTTGTATTGAGAATAATAAAATGCAGTTAAAATTTCAGAAAAACTGCAAGGAAGTCATTTTAAGTTTTTTTTACTGGTAAAAACACATTTTAAAAGTTTTGTATTTAGAACGAATTTGCTATCGAAATTGCTCTTCATCCCAAAACTTCTACCTGAAAAGTTGTTTTCAGAAAAAATTAAAAATAAACATCGTAAAATCAAGAGATCCTAACTACCTCTCAGAATCTTAAACAAACATTTATGTAATATTTTATAGATATATTAATAATTTAGGTATGAGTCCCCTTGAAAAACTGGAAGCGTGTGCAATGAACCGGCTACCCCGTATTTCTATGGAACTGATGACGGAACGTAACAAAATTCAAGCTTGAAAATCTAGTTTATCTCGATGATAAACATGAAACAATGAACGTTAAAACATTTTAAAATATTATCACTTAAAACAGTGAACATTGTATTTTGGGATTATATAATCCAAAAGCATTTGAAGTAGATAATAACTACTGAAGCGAGAATTATGTTATGAAAAGCCAACTGTCATGTCTCCACATAGTATAGATATACACGGAACCCTTGATAAATAAAAGTACATTTTATATTATACGTTTTATTATATTACATGTTACAGATAATATTTAACTTTAGATTCTGAGTGAAGCGATTACAATGATGTATTCTTTTTTTTATGTCTGTGCCCAAAATTCTATAACAAGATGTGCTTCAAACATAATTATGCAGTATCATTTTTCGGTAGTAATTCGCATCTAGTTGATACTTTAGAAAGATTATTTTTCTATAAACGCGTAAGAAAAAACAACCAAAATATTAAGGAAAAACAGTAAAAATACGATTTTGTTAAAATCGAATATGGTTTTTTCATTGTAGCTCTGTAAATAATAGTCATAAAGTCTTGAAACGTGCACAAGAAAACGTATATAAGTACAGAACCAACGAGAAAAATATTCTGGTTTCAACTCTTTCACATCTATTTTTACACACTCCACACAGCATAATCAAAGCTTTCTAAATTGCCTCTTGTCCTTTGAATTCTATTACAGTATTTGTTTTTACTATATCGTCTTACTTTCTCCGCACTACGTGGCTCGCACATTTTAATCTTCTTCTTCTAATTTCGCTCTTTATATCCTGTCTTTTCTAAAGGTATTTTAATTTTACATTATGTCTCTTTCTCCAATATCCCGTTACCAAATACATGCGTGCACTATAGATTCGTCTTAATATTTTTCCTTTCAAACACTCTTAGTCTCAACATTTCAAACTTTCTTAATAGTCAACATCGTGATTCATACATTATTATTAGGTGAATAAGTTTTAGGTATATACAGTTTAGTTTTCATACTTTTTATAATAATTCGGAACATAGTATTCTACCTAGAACGAAACAGCACATCTTATTCCCCGTCCGATTTATTTCATTAACCCTCACCTGAGACTTGAGTATCGTTTAACTCAGTAATAATTATTTCTTCCAAGTACTGGCATTGTGTCACTATTTTGAACTTATATGCTTCCAAATAATCTTCGTCCTAAACAATTATCTCTCACCTACTCACTATACTATGTAACTATTATGTTTTTTCGGAGTTTGTATAATGTATACTACAAGCTGTTCCCATGATTCTCGTATCCCTTAATACAGAAGTCCAAAATTGATGTGGCCCACGAAACGAACATTTTTCAAGAAAATTTTTTGTTTAACCAAGTCAGTCATATTTACATTGAAGTCATTGTAAAAATTATAAAATTTTTGGCAGCACAGCCAAACCCCGCTGTACCCGTGCGCAAGCCTATATGTGAATATTAAAATACCTATATTACGCTCTATGATATTTTATTAGATATCATCTTAACTATACCTGGGTACTGTGATCATTATGAATACACGAATAATAAACGTTATTCGTCTTACGTGTCCGGAGACCACCATAATAACATTACAATCCTTGGTTATTTTTTCCTAATCAGGAAACGACCAAACAAAAGGACCCATCCAGTACCCGTCCCACTGCCCATTCATTGCATAATACGTCCGGAAAACTCGTTATATTCGTTTAGAGTAGACGAGTTTTGTGCTTTAATATTCTTTTTTTTTTTTTTTTGTTTTTAATATAAGACACGAAATGAAGGTCAGACACAATGATACGTTATATATTACAATATTACTATTTACAAATATATATATATATATATAATATATATATTATATATATAACTGAAAACCCGCCGTTCAGCCATTGTGCACGTGAGGTTCACGTATACGGTTACATTCGCAAAAACGTTTTCATGAATGGACAACTCACGGCCTCTGTACACGCGTGGTTAAATACGATACGGTAATTATAAAACTTGAAAATGATACAACCGCGACCTTACGGACTCGTGGGCGCGTCCTAACACTATCGAAAACCGACGTAGTTGAATAAGTTGTATAATACTCGTAGTTTTAATATTATTGAATAGATAACAGAAAACACTATAATATCGACCGTTTAGTATCAGGTAAATTATTATGTTTATAATAATAATTTACGATCGATTATAATTGTTAATATATCGGTGGAGTGGTGTGAGTATGTGACGAATGACCTTTTTGAAGTACACGCTTCATTTTAATTTCATAAAAGAATATATTAGATAATTGTATCAATTTTTTCGGTGATGGCTAGGGGAGGGAAGGTAGACAGATTAATGCACTTGAATGGTGTTGATATAGTTCACTGCCACCACCGCTACACTGCTATTGATTGGATTTATTCGAGAAAACATGCTTATCTTCAACATGAAAAACATGTTTCGAGATTTTAAACAATAGATAGGTAAATCGATAGGTAGCTATAATGATAGAGCCTGTATGGTCACTGGTCTGACTTTCACTTCTTATAGGTTGTTACTTTTATACGTTGTCCAAATTTAATACCAGGTTTGGACTATATATATATATATATTCGTATGACTTATACATTATAAACATAATAAACACAAATAATCAATTTTTAAGAATGGTTTTCTTGATATGAGTATTGAGGATTCTAGTTTATTTTCATAGATTGGGAGTACCATTTTTTGCCTATACTTATGTGGGTGGAGAATGGAGATTTATATTAGTTTGTAATGGAAGTCGATGGATATTTGTGCTCGAGACAGTTTCTATGAACTGTAATATTGGGCTGTCCTTATCTTTACGTCAACCAAATCATAGCGATAGCTGCTATACCATGCTGAAACACAGTATTTTGCCACAGAATATGCTACAGAGCTAAATTGGAAGTTCGAAGGACGTTGGTTGCAGCTCCCTAGGAAGTACCAGCAAGCTTTTTAACTAGTAAAACCCAGGTCTTGATGTTGCTGTTTTATACAAGAAAACTATGTGTAACTGTGTAAGGATATAGATTTACACTATAGCCGGACAAAATAAATAAATAAATGATAAAAGAAACAACTTTACACTTTTCTACATTTATCACCAAATATAAAATTGTAACCAATTTTTAACTTTTCGTTTATACCAAGAAAATATTTAAGAGATAAAATTTACAATATTCCATGTATCTTATAATTTCATCTACATGAATATATATCTATATGGTAATACAATTTTTCGGATAAACATCTATTTATACAAGTAGACAAAATTTTACGAAAATAGAAATCCTTTGAAGTTTACCATCTTTCGGGCGAATACAAGAATACTTCCAGAAATAAGAACATATTATATAGTGGCCAGTTTGAATAATGTTATGGAGTTGTTCTAATTTTGTGTCTCATTTGCCTCAAATTTGATACTATTTTGTTGACCTAGCATGCCATAAGGAAACAAAATAATATTTAATGATTATCCGAAGTTTTATTTAATAGTGACCAATATTGGAAAAGAACGATTTCTGGAACTAATTCCTTATTTTGAAAAAAGAAGGAATGAATGGATTGTACTATTTTCAAGATATATAGAAACGTATTCCCTTTTTTAAAAAATAGGAACATAAAACCTATATTATAATTCCATTTTTCTCGAAATCATATTTTTAGTTAATTTAAAAATATTCAAAATTCACAACTTGTTGAATAACAGTCTCCGTATTCTAATTTATATTTATAATAGTATAATATCATGATTAATTTACACGAGAGCGTAGCATATAATAGCACACGAATAATCAATTTGTTAGTTTTTGAAAGATATGCTGCATTAACTAGTCTTATATATGTTTAAAGTTTAAATTAGGTACCATAAAATATTCTATAGAATATAATGATGATTATTTGTTTTTTCATTAATATTTATAAAATTTCCAATTTTTTATTTACATTTTAGAATACCTAAAAATTGAATCTATTCTAAAATATATATAAGTAAAAATATACCGATATGTTATATACCCGTATTTATTTGGGTATAATAATAATATTTATATATTGTACACCTAATTAAAAGTTAAATTAATATTTATTTAAAGTCACAATTTCTTCAAAAAATAAATTTTGCATAGGTATATTATAAAATTTGAGCGTTCTGTTTAGGTATATTTATGTAATAAATTGCCATACATATTTAATAGACTAAAATAAAAACGTGTGTGACTGATATCTAGATTTTAAATATGTAGGTACATTTAATTCATAATTCAATACTATTGAAAATTGTATACACATTTAAAAAAGTACTTATAATAAACTAAAATTCTGCTCATATTTTTAGATTCTAATTGGAGTGATGGAGCTATTTTTTTTATAAATAAAGTGCAAATTGAGGAATACTTATTAACTATTTTACCTAGACTATATTTTATATGAATTTAATTATACTTATTTATTTGAAATTAATAATTGAATCATCAATTTAATTAATTAGATAATTATTTTTAATTATACTTCAGATTTGGGATACAGATTTCTGTCTATTATTCCAGCGCATGAATAATATTCAGAAAGTTTAATTCAACGCATATTTCTTTTATTATTGTACCTACTATATACCATTCGTACTCACGTTGTTCATAAATTTTTGAAATTCAATATCCGTGACAATAATAAAATCCTTAGCCATATTATGAACTTTTTAATTTTACAAACAATTTCACGTTCACTAAACGTCAAACTAATAATCATTCATATTTCTAATTTAAAAAACGTGTATGTATAGAAAATGGTATAATTGAGTAAAATACAACCAAACTCATGAAAACATTTATAATAATAATTGTATATTTAAAATCAATAATAACGTAATTTCGATTAATCATTTGTTTGTTAGAATAAAATCTTAATCCAATTTTTATTTTAAATGAGGTTTTTCTAATATTTTTTTAAGATTCATAACATTACCATTATTTCAACAAACAATAACAATCATTTTATTTTATTCGGCCCTAGCCTTGAACTTTAAGTAACTGCATAGTTGAAAATGTTCACTACAATTTTTGACCTAGTTATTCAATTACCAATAGAAATAATAGCATAAAAGCATAGTTATTCAAAATGTGATAATTATTTTAACATTAGGGTTATCATTTAATGGCAAAATAGGATTTTTTTTATCGCAAATTTTATTTTCAAAATATGTACGCAAGACTACAATGACGTAATACATGACATACAGAGGAATTACAGTGTTACGCCGATTAATCTCTAGACTCAATAATTAATATTTTTAATCAATATTTTGGAAATTAAAATGTAATATGTAAAGTTCATTTAATGTTTTATAAAAGGTTGTTACAATAAAGAGTAAGTCAAAACGCATGTTCCTATCTAAATATTTTTCCTAATTCTTCTGTAATAAACTGTAGTTCATTGGGAAGTTTTACGTATGTGTGAATGTGTCTATTCAAAAACTGACTAATTAACTAATGACTATATAAACGATGTCATTTTAGTTGTTGTGGGAGGGGGGGGGTATATTTTCGAGCGATAGGAAGTTTCTTTTTACTAGATCATCAAAGTCTAAAAGGCATTTATTTATTCAATATTGACCCAAAACTTGATTTTTTTTACCTTTATGAATAATTTTATGCATCTAATATTTATTATTATTATAAATAAAAAGGGCGGTCAGTAGGGAGTGGAAGCACTTTGCTCATTAGGTAGGATACTGCAGGTGATGGATATATTGAATTTGAAAGCAATGATAAATCATTTCTTTCGATGAAACGATTCTGAGCGAAACTTCGATGTACATAATATGAGTATTACTGTTGGTAATAATTAAATTTAACTATTTTATGACGAAAAACTTAAAAATTGTTAAAAATAGCCCAAAACTGGGAAAAAATTTTAAAAATTTTCACGTTAATTTTATACTTAAATACGTTTTAGTGAAAGTTTCAAGTTCATAAACCCATTTTTCCTCAATATTCGAACACATTTCAAATCGAAATAAAAAATGTTGTTGAACAATTTTACTGGATATTAAAAAAAATTGTGTCATTAATTCATTTACCTCCTTTGCACTGCTATTAGTGGGGGAGTTATTTATTCAATTTTTTATACGGACTATAGATTTTTAGTCATATAATTTGACGTTTTAGGTTATAAAAGCTAGTTTCTTATTTTAAACTTGAAAAATAAAACTAATTTTCTTCTTCTTCTTCGCTTTACTAATAACCATAGTGATATATTCCGGTGTTTAATTAAAACAAATTTACAAAAAAATAAGACCATTTGTCAGTTAAATATTGAATAACATAATAATTTCAAGATTTTCTACAAATAACTAAACGTGAAATTTGAAGTAATATAAATAATTATTGTTCGCGAGTGTGATTATTCAGTGACTATTTCTAACATCAAGCAAAAGTCGGTAGGTAATTTTTGCAATTACTTTCGAACGTTGTAAATATAGTAACGAAAACATCATAAAATATATTTTTAATTAAATTATAACATAAACATCATAAGATATACCTAGTAAATATATTTTTCAAAAATTATTTACCTATATATATATATATATATATATATAAATACGGTACCCATAGATATACTATTATGACTCAGTGAATATAATAAAATTACAACTTGGTCTTATTATTTTATATTTTTATTGGACGTGAGTACGTAAAAAGGTTATTCAGTTTTGTAAAATGCCATGTGCGTTAAATATATAATATTAAATAGAATTTATAAGAATATTGCACCGTACTTTAATAACATTATAAAATCAGTACTACCGATAAATGTACATACTTTTTAATTAGTGTTATTTAGTAGTCTGTCACGATTTTTAAAACTAATTCCTGACAACTCGACACTTCACCATAATAATTTTGTATCGGACACCTATATAGTATTTACATATGGCTTGGCATGTGAACGACTAATTAATTTTAATGCTATAATTTGTATATTCTGATAATACGTATACATATATCTAATGTTAGATAAATCGAATATTAATAACAGACGAGATCACGAGGCAAGACACCTGATCGAGTTCCGTTTATTCGAAAACAGTATAAAAGTAATGACGACTATTTTTTAATATCTTATCTATAATCCATGTTTTTTTAGATGATTTTCAACGCGTTTTATATGTTTTTTAAATTAGTCAATCTGTCATCGACACTCGTTGTTATTATAATTTTTGCAAATGTTTACTTTTAATTTTTTATCTTTGCTATTATTTAGATATATGGTTAACATAATTTATTATCTTTGATCAAATATATCGAATATACCTGAAAATTATAAAAAAAAACTACAATAATTATTATATTCCTATATAAATTATTCACAAATACCAACAGCACCTGGTACCTCCCTCGCGCCAGCCAAGGATAAAACGTTATTGCGGTTCTTCTCAAACTGGCCAAAAGTAGCTTTTACAAATATACCATTCGGACGGTACGTATGACCAGTGGAATTAAACCGGAAGTGTTTAGAGGTAAGATATTGGCTATAAGGAAGACCAAGGACGGTCACTTCCTACTTGAGCTCACCGAAGTAGCAAAGTCCAAAATAGCTATTGGCAAATTTGGAGCAGTAATCAGGCTCAAGCTGGGAAACAAAGTCAAAAAAGTCAAAAGAATAGTAATAGGCTTGAACATGGATGCAGATTGTCTGGAGATCGGTGACGTCCCAAGAGCGACGATTCCAAGAGATACCTACTCCACGACTCATGTGCGATTGTAATGATACGATTTGCCAACAAAGTACTGGTAAGCACAGAATCGGGTCAGAGATACATATGGGCAATAATCGGTTCAGTACTGATGGTGAGCTGTTATGCAGACCTATAACTACTCCCCCGTCGAATTCCTTGACGGTGTACAGCAAGCTATGTGAAGGGCAAGTGGTCCGACGACGGAATCGTTCTTACGGTAGACTTCAACAAGAAATTACCAGAATGTGGGTCAACCATACTTGACTACAGAGGTGAGGCACTCGGCGAGTTCAAAATACAGGGACAATACCAACTTGTAGCAGGAGGAACCAGAACTCTATAATAGACATCACGTTTTCAACATGAGTACACGTTTCGAGCTGGAAAGTTTATACAGATAAAGAGACCACAAGTACAAGTACAAGTACACTTTGAAGTGAAAAACGCACATAATTGGCCATCAATAGAAAGTAGAAACGGTAGCAACCAGAAAAATGGTATAAGAGAGTAATTCTTCCGTAAGGTTAAAGAAAGAAAGGTTAATAGACAATGTCAATAAAAACGTACATTTAATAAAAGTCAGAACGCTAACGAAACACCCACCTCGGTAAATGCACCATAAAAATTTCTCAAAAATATGAGTGACACATCGATGCCAAAAAGAAAATAGTAGTCTACTGGTAAACGAAAGAAATCGAAAATCTGAGATGAGTATGTATGTATGTATGTATGTATGTATGTATGTATGTATATATGTATGTATGTATGTATGTATGTATGTATGTATGTAGCCAGAAGAACTTACCAACGACGTAAATAGGGAGGAACTACATCAAAGCTAAGAAGAAACTTACTTTACCGATAAAGATCTCGGAGAGAGCGTGGAGGGAACTATGTGGCTCAATCGATAATGACCATTGGAGCGTCCCATATCGCATAGTCACCATGAAGCTAGGCTACCATCCTCTAGGTCTCGCAGCTCGGGGCAAAGAGGAAGAAATAGCAAACCGCCTTTTTTCTACCCACCCAGTCTGCGATTAGAGTATTCCCATCAAGAATCAGCAAGAATCGGATCAAGAGCTAGAGCCGCACACAAGGTATGAACTGTTTACGGTGTTCGGGAAAATATTCTTAGGAAAGGCCCTGGGCCGGATCGCATTTCTAACATCACTGTGGTGACAGCGGTTAGAAGAAGACCGGTAGAGATGCTCAGCGGTTCAATAAATGCTTCAAGGACAGGACATTCCCGGAGAAGTGGAAGACAGTCAAACTAATATTATTACACAAAGGGAAGGATAAACTGGTTTCATGTCCCTCTAGGCATAGGGCCATATACTATAGATGCGGCGGGAAAACTCGTGGAACGGCTGATTCTAGGAAGGCTAGATATACACGTCATAAACATCGGTGCTCTCCGAGCGACAATTTGGTTCCGGAGAGGACGTTTTACATCGAACGTCATATATATATAGGAGGCCCATACCAACGGAACTGAGGTTTTCCGTCTTCAGTAGTTCACTGATTTACGCAACTCCTGTGTGGGCAGATGACGCGCTGAAAACAGCAAAGAATAGACATACATTAAACAAGGTACATAGACATATGGCCCTACGCATTACCAGTTGCTATAAGACAAATCCTGACATGGTGACCATCTTACTGGCAAGAACTCCACCGGCCAACCTACAAGCACTAGAGAGGAAAAATATAAAAACAAAGCTAGCAGAGGCGCTAAACTTATAGGTGGTCAAAAAAGAAGCGAAAAATGGATGAAAATCTGGCAGGAAAGGTGGACAAACATAACCAAAGCATCGTGGATTAAGAGATTGATACCGGACGTCCTAAGATAAATTCATGATTAGATCCGGTATTAATTTCTTATTACATAGCGCAGGGACTCGAAGGTCACGGAATCTTTCAGAAAGAACAGGGCGCGAGACTCCAAGTGTGTCCACTGGCCAGAACCCAGTGACACGGAGGAACATACAATCTTTGTATGCACAAGCTGAGACGAAAACAGGTGACAAATTACGCATATAGTCAGACGCACTCCTAGACCAGAAAATGTTAAAGAACTACTGTGCGAGCCTCAACCTGACCAGCTTCCGGAAGATGAAGGTGCGAGGAAGAGATTACTTAACCAGGCCTCAATCTATCAGAAGGAGTTCATTGACATGATCCAATACATCATGGTTACCAAGGAAATAGAGGAAAGGCAACGAAAACTTGAGGAGATGGTTATAAGTAATAGACAGTGACCGAGATAAATAGCCAGTGGTTCCGAGAATCGGGCTAAGAATACAAAAATTACCGAACGAGATCTCAGACAGGCGGAATCCTCGATCCTGGTCCAAAAGATCAGGGACACCGAATACAATAGCAATTAAAACAATTTGTAAATATTTGTAAATTAAGATAACGACTTATGTATTAAACATGTTATAATTATATATATATATATATGTATATTATGTAAGTGTTGAATAATAACGACAGCGGTGTCGGGGCAACTTTAATGCGAAGTATTTCCCACAACACCGTCGGTTATAAAACAGACAAAAAAAAATATTACCTATAATGTGTTTCTTCTTTTCCTCGGACAGTATAGTGTATTATTATAATTTTATGTTTTAAAGCAAAGATAAATATTTGCACTTGAAAAAC
Source organism: Pemphigus obesinymphae (assembly GCA_025469235.1). Lineage (NCBI taxonomy): Eukaryota > Metazoa > Arthropoda > Insecta > Hemiptera > Aphididae > Pemphigus > Pemphigus obesinymphae. The sequence continues at coordinate 15,622 of JAIPRL010004958.1, forward strand.
GATTCTAAACGAAATTCAGTAATAAAATTCTGTAAATTCAGTAATATTGAATATAAATATTATTTTCTACATATTGTTGAATGTAGATGACTGAAAAGTAGTAAACAATTTTAAATTGTTACCACATAAATATAGTTCTACATAATATTAGCCATTAGTTGTACATAATATAAGTCTCTAACATTATTATTTTCCGATTTATAACAATTTTCATTTATTTTCTATAGTTTTCCTTTACACTTAAGAAAACTACTTGGAAAATGACCTTTTTAAAGTTATAACTAGAAACAATTTGCTATCAAAGAAAAATATTTACTCTAAAATCCTGCTCGATTCTTTTTACTCAAAATAGTAGAGTATACAGACATAAAAAAATACACCATTGTAAAATCAATTTATTCTCGCAGAATCTAAAAATAAAAATTTAAAGGAATTAAACCAGATTATTCCGAAGATTCAAACTAACTTTTAACTACATAAAATAAATTAATAATTTAACTTTACTTAACTTAATAAACGCTATAAACTGACGCTTTATACTGATTTCATACTGATTTGGTCATATATAATTTTACTTTGTTCAAATCTAAGGAAACAAAATAATATACAAAATAAATCTAAAGCTCATATTAATATACTCGTATTTTATTATAATTGTAATAAAATGTGTTTTTGTAATGGTTTCGTTTAATTTTGAAACAAAAAAATAATATTTGCAAAACAATGGTATTAGGACAAGTCTACCAACATTATTTTTGTAATATCATACACGACTGCAGTTATAGTGGAGATAGTCCGTAGGGGTAATCAACAAATATAGTCTTACGACTTAACTACCCTTAGCTAAGTCAAGGGCCACCAAAAAGCCAAAAAAAAATAAATGTTTATGAATCCTAATGAATACCTACGTAAATATTATTATATTAGTAAATTATAGAATGTGGTCAAAATAATTACTTGTTAAAAGTGATTTAGGATCGTTCGAAAAAGATGATAAATTATTAGTCCGTGAGTAGCAAAAAAAATCATTTTTTAAACTTTTATCTAATTTATGTTTTCCAGTTTTTGTCATACAATATAATGTAAATATGTACAAAATGACATAATGTTAAAATATTATTATATTTATCACATATAACGAGTATAATAATATAATTTTTTGTTTAATATAGGAAAAGGAAAACACTTAAAGCTGTTTTTTATAGTATTCCAATAGTAATATTTAAATAGTATGTTAATTGAAACATATACTTAGCTCTTGAAAAAAGTGTAGACAACAAAACATATCATATTAAAAATAATAGCACAAAATACTCTTAAATAACCAACTGTGATAAAATTCATTGAAAAATTATTTTACGACTTCATAAATAATACGTTTTAATCTTAAATGATGTCAGTGACCTACATTGTGTACAGTAAGGATCTATTAGAACAACACATTTACATTTTAGAATGCCACCAACGTACATTTAACTATGACAAAAATATTCAAAGAAATAAAATTTTCACAGACAAACACGGAGTCAACGGACGACACAAGAATCAATTATTCTAAAGTAACTAAAGTTCACACAAATATTAACGATTTAATTACGTTAATAATTAACTTACATTTAACAATTCATTACAAAATTTCCGATTTTGAAATGAAACAATTATTATCTTAATATTAGGGATGGCCTAAATCCCACTATTATTATTATTGTATTATAAACATGTAGGTATATAATCATGGCCATATATCTAGACCTACTTAGGGTGGATTGTATAAAGATTATTATATGACAATTGTAACGTACCGATCTTCGCAGAAAAAGAAATGACGTGACAAGCCGTATTTTGAGGTTTTATTTTTATCGCGGTTGTTATCAACTAGTTAATCATTACCTATACAAATCGTGTTCTTTTTACTTTAATACAGCCGATGGCAATAAAAGTAAAAGAATAATAATATGTAAATTAAAGATCATTCACAAGTTTTTAATTAAATTGTCTAATAAAAAATTTAAAAAACAAAGTAGTAAATAATAAAATTGTTTTTTTTTTTTTTTTTGGAAAGTCTATTTGTAGTATTTTAATAGATCTTTTTTGTTTAGAAATTTTGATGTTTCTTTCAAACATTTTGTTCCTAAATAATAATAAGTCCAACCGTTTGTATTGTTTTCCATCTAGACAACAATACTTAATACTTTTGTGTAATGCCTCTAAAAACACATTAGTATTAATTACTAAATGAACTGTTGTAAAATTTTCATTTTATTTATTTTTTTATTTATTATATTATATTATATTATATTTATATATTAATTATTTTTTTTTTACCTACTATACCTACTTCTTAAATACCTGCCAAAATCTGCCGTATAATTGTCATTTTCAAGTTCATTTATACCTTCAGACAGTTCTGTAAAAAAGTATTTTTATTCTTTTCATGTATTAAAACAATATTTTTTTTTTTTTATCTTGGATATGTGTTTTATTCAAATTCTTACACCAACTTCTCAAAACAGGTTTTTCAACTGGTCCCATCACATAATTCCATAATTTTCTATAAACTTTCCATTTTAATTGTTTTTATTTTTTTTAAATTAATATTTTTTCCTGCTCACAAATCCAAATTACAGGATCGATAAAAATGATAAACCTATTTGATAACAAACAAATACGGCTTACCACGTTATTTCTTTTCCTGCAAAGATCGGTTCGTCTATTTCATACATCGTACAGAAAATACAAATTAAACAAATTGTGAAAGGAGTTTAACCCCTTCCGCATATGGCTTCGATGAATGTGTGACACACGTATTGTTTTTTTCAGCATTACTTCAACTTATATTATTATCGCAACGTTGAAATTTGTTTCACTTTTTATATTTACCTACTCGTGATTTTTAGACTTCAAAAATGAATACCAAACATAAATAACGTACGTAATATAAATATTTATCTAAATTTTCAGGTATTATTTATACAATATAACAATATATGTAGTTAGATAATATTATACACCGATAAACGTATGAATAAAAATGCTACGTACAGACTTAATTACATTATAGATATCCCATCGAACATTTAAATGATTACAAAAACCCATTTAATAATAACAAACTATTATACAGTGTTTTTATATATTATAATAGGTAATATTGTCAAGGATGGGCAAAGTTAACGATAAAATTAACTATAGCTAAAGTTAAATTAATTCTATTTTTTTTTTTTTTTTTTTTTTTTTTTTAATAGTTAAGAGTTTTAGTTAAAAATTAATCAAATTAATGGGTTAACTAACTAAAAAGTTAAAACCCGCTATACACATAAGTTTATAGAAATTATACACATGCCAGACTACGCGAATATTCTGAGATATACCTAGTGACACAGCCACGGCATTGCGAATATAATATTGGCATCTTCAAGAGTATATTCTCGCCTGATGGACCGCCTCGAGTTAATCAAAAAATTGAATTTTTTATTCATAATAACGCAATAAGAGTGAATCGTAGACAATTGGATCAGACCCATCGCTATAGATATTTTACGCTCTAAAGCGAAAATTTTAATGCCACTGTAAAATCTTTGATGGGAGGGGCTAGTCAGGGGCGCATTAAGGTATGAGGGGCGTATATAATTTGGCACTTCTTTAAAAACGTAAATAAGCAACAAAAAAATCATCAATTTTTTTTTCCAACTATAACAAAAATATATATATTTTAATTTTACCGCTTTGAATTTTTTTTTTTTTTTTTTGCCTCCCTAAAGCGACGCATGATTTACTTATACCCTAGCGAAGAGCCTGAATTGGATACAATTGCAATAAAAAATGGGATAGATAATAGGTTTCATTCTTCAGTGTTTTTTTTTTTTATTTATTTTTAACTATTTAATAGAAAATATTCTTTTGTACCTAAAAAACTTTGGTTTTTGAAACGAACAAAAATTAACTTATACTCTTGGATTTTTAGCCAAATAACTTAATATACGTTTACAGTACACCAAATTAAATATTCGAGTTAAAAATTCATAACAATAATAACTTAACTTATTAACTAGCGTCTAGCTGATACCTGTCATTGAATATTATAATATTATAAATTATAATTGAATTATAGGTATATATTATAATATTGTTATACTTATAAGAGTTTTAGCAGTTAATTCCGATTAGAATTTTATGAATTTTAATTAATTGACTTTTCGTGGGAAAATTCTCACCATATCTCCAATTTAAATCATATACATAATATACATTAACTGCATATACTATATCATACAATAATAATAATTAATGTTATTATTTTAAAAAATATTAGTTTTCTAGTGCCAAAAATTCTCATAATGTTTCAAACAGCTCTGAAATCTTTCCAATTATATTCTAATTATGCGTACAGAAAACCTGCAAATAATGTATAAAAAATAATGTATACTTATGTTTATAGGAAAAACTGAGTTTCCCTCACAATCGTTTTTCAAATTTATTATTAGTAAGAAAACTAAGCTGGCTTTGTTAATAAAATAAAATGTTTTACTTTATTCCTAAATAAAAAAAAAAAAAAAAATGCTTTTTATAGGGTTAAATCACAAAAATACAAATAAAGTATTTTATACGAAAATATGAATTAAATAAATACCAACATTGATTTTAACTTGTTTATAAAATTTTTTCACATTTATGATAAAGATGACCATGGTTTTACATAACTTAAAATTAATTTTGGTACATATTCACATAAAATAATTTATTAAAATTAAATATTAAAATAAACTATTTATCCGGCAGTCTACAGTCCCACGCGCCCATGTTAAAATAGCAATGCACAAAAACTATTTAGCTTGGCCCGTTTACTCGTACCAAATTTATACTATGAGTAGTACTAACTATAGTAAGTAAATCATTTAAAGTCATAAATAAAGTATCAGAACGTATAAATATCGTTTAAATCATGGTTGAAAAAGTTATTGTTTTAAACATCAAAATAATTTTCTTTTTATTAGGTATTATTACAATGATAAAGCTTTTTAGTTTTTATTTTATTTTATTTTAGAAATTAATTCCATTCAGCTTTTTGATAACAATATATAATAATTAATATAAATATAAAAAATATTATATGAGCACATTTTAAATAGTTCACAGGAAAGATTAAAGTTGGACTATATAGGTACGAAAAATTATAAGCTATTTTAGCTACGGACATTATATTCATTATTAAAGGTGCATTTTTTGCAAAATTAGTCCAACTTATCGGAAAGATAAAAAAAACCCCGAAGCCTGCAGGTATCCCTTAATTAATCACCTAATAAAACGATATTTTCAGAAGATTTTACGTCGTATACATATGATATATTTTATTTTTCTGACCATAAAAACTTGTAAAAAATGTATTGTTAGTCAGTGACAATTTATTTATGTAATGTAATGTATATACTATAACTTATAAGTATATATTATGTAAAACTAAAATTATTTGAAAAGTATTTGTTTCTTATTCTATCATTTTTGATATAGTATTCAGAACTTTACACATTTTAGCTTTAAAACAATGATAATAATGAGATTGTGTCCATTCATGTTCCGGCTTGTGTGCTGTTAATATGTCTATAAATAAGTAATACTAGAAAAGTATAATTTAAATAAAAAAATATGAAGTAGATAATTTAATTTATTATATTTATGTTTATATTACAAGGTAGAAATTGTATTTAGAAAGACAAGAACGTCAGTAACAATGAAAAGTTAGTCCATTGAAAACTATGTACTCGTATTTGCGTGCAAAACCTATGTTAAAAGTGACGGTTCCGTCAATGAAACCATACGGCACATTCGGCAGCATTTCAACGTCAGTGGACACGTAGTGGTTCCTTTTAGAAAATAGAAATACCATCCCTAACTGCATAAAAACTTGGAAACAACAGATAGTGCGATAAAAAAAGGCCACCAGGTCTTCAAAAAAAAAAAAAAAAAATCAAGATCTCCCAAACCCATTTAAGAGAGTCTATGATAAGGAATCCTGGGTGATCTACTCGAAAGCATGCCAAAGAATTAGTCGTTAGCCTTGAATCAGTTGGACACATTTCTTCATAGTAATTTGCATTTCATCTATACCGACACTGAAAGCAATAGATTATGCTCAATAAGAACATTTTGCAGTCGGAATGCAATTGAGAGACGTCATCGTCATTTGTATTATACCTGGCAGCCCTGTTTTTGTGGAGACTTATTTGCCAGCATTATTTTTTTACTTGCGTCGATATAAGTTACAGTAGTTAATTTATAGTTATTAAATAAAGTATTAAAATTAATATTAAATTATTTTAACGTTTGGCATTTTGAATACAATCATTATTATATAGTTATCACCAGAAATTATATAAACCATGATTATCTAGATACTAAAGACTTTCTCGAGCCGGGTTAGCCCGGTAAGTTTGGGCTTTTAATCGAGCTGAGCCAAAAAAATATTTATCGGAATATTTTCGGTGCCAGAACATTCTTTTTAATAATAATAAAAAAAAGACAAGTCGGCCGGGCTTTTCTAAACAAGACAATGTTCGAGTTTTTATTCAAAACGAGAAAACATCTGAAAATTTTGAGAAATAATTCAAATATCACATTTTTGGATCAAGTTGATCAATTATTTTGGAAATATTTATTTTTCGGTTCGGGCCAGGCTTTTATGATAATATTCAGTCCGGTCATGTCTTTACTAAATATATATATATATATATAGATTATCCGACAACATTGAGGTGGATAACAATATAATGCAGTATCCGACGACGTTTATATTGCATGACTGGCCGGGATCAGAACGCCACTATTTAGTTGAGTTCTAATGGGGTTATGTATAGGATGACAAAAAAATGTATAACAAGTTCGGAAAGCCCACTCTTCGAAAGCGCTAGATTTTCCATTTTTTTTTATCACCGTATTAAGCCCATAGCCAGATCAATTATTCAGAGGGTGAGGGAAAAACCAAGTTGTAGGGGGGGGGTTAGAAAAAAAAACATTATTATTTTTAATTCCTCTATACGATCACACTATAATCGCAGTTATATAAAATTATCGTACGATCACCACTAAATCCAACCAACATTCGTATTATCACTTATTGATGTACTTTTTTCCGATATTTCGTTCAATTCGAAAATCTTCCGTCTTCCGTGAAAAATATTAGAGGAGGCAACGATCGGATCTGGGGGGTAATGCCCTCTTACCTCCCTCCTTATAGCTATACGGATCTGCACCGTATTATAACTATGAATAACAAAATGTAAAGACTATCAATTTTCAAATCAATCATTTTCCTCATAACTAGGTATGTAAATACTATAGTAACTATACGACAGTGCATCGATGGAATAGACGGACGAACACGACGGGGATATAAAGTGTCTAAACTTATGTTTTAAAACCTTTTTTATATATAATATTCATATTAAAATTATATACGCATTAAGAGGACGCTACCTACACGTTTGTCGTCTCTGTCTTACATACGCATAAAATATCAAATCTACGTACTGCATTCTTACTACCTACAGTTTATATAGAATTAGTATTAGAGTAAATTTATCTATTATCAAATTTGTAGAGAAGAATATAAACTATGCTGTAGCGTAGTTTTTTTTTAAAAAAAAATTGTGTTTTTAAATAAGTTATTAGTAGTTAAATAACTGGTTTTTTTTTTTTTTTTTGAATACATATAACTAGTTTTAAAAATAAAATTAAAAAAAAACTCCACACTACGGCATAGTTTATATTCTCTTCTACAAATTTGATAATAGGTAAATTTACTCTAATATTAATTATAATTAAAATGTGTGGATAGCGTCCTCTTAAAATATTGTATATTTGTTGAGTATGTTATTTATGTAACTATTGTTAATATGTTTTTCAATATAGGTAGCTTACAATGAAAAATATTATTAATATGAATAATATGATTAGAAAATTGCACACATTTTATATTATGTACGAGTATGAATTCTCAAGTTGTACTCAATGATTGATTTGGGAGAGAATGTAGGAGGGGGAATGGAGTATCACACTCAGTGTTGCCATTTTAGCTATTTTATGGCTAGTTCTAGAATATTTAAATTAGCATCTAACTATCAAAAATATCATTTTGCAGGTGGCGGCTATAAATATAGCATTATTCATAGTATGATTATGCTTATTTAGCAATTTTATGTAACTTTATTCTGTCCCGGATTTAAATGTAATATTATTTTTCCCCAGATTTTTCAGATTTTTGTATTAAAATGTTTAATACTATGTTATAATATATTTAACTTTATATATTATTTAGTTTCTTCGTCATATTATAAATTCGTCCTTTTATAAATTGTACATATTTTTATATTTTCTGAACTTAATTAATCTAACAATGGTATTTTTATTTAAAATTGAATATTGTGTTAAAAATAACATAGAAAGACTGAATATAAATAAATTAATTATTGTGAAATCTATCTCATTTGTAACTGTTGGATACATTATAACGGTTTATTATTTTTCCAATATAAAATATTAGTCTCAATTATAGTATAATATTATAGTATTACTATGATTATACTTTGTTTTAAATTATAAATTGGGTAATAACCGAAACTAAAGTCATCATATCATAATTTATACAAAAAAGAAAAAAAAATACTTTAGATATTTTTGTACTTTATTTCAAATAAATAATCATAATATTTTATTACATTTTTAGCTTTTTCTAGTATTTTTTGAAGGAGGAATTTTCTAGCATAATCTAGCATTATTTTTAGTGGTTCTTTACTTTTTTCCGTTTTATTTTCTGTCAACACTGAATTCCCATCTTTATTTTTAAATATTTCATCATATCTGCTTTTTCTGAATGTTCTAAATGTTCTAAATGGGGTGCTAAGAACGAAGATAATAATTATTTGACTAAAATACAATAATAGTGTATGTTTTAATATCGTGTACACTGTATATGTGTCAGGGCTCAATCTCAATTTTACAATGAGTCAATATTATTTAGGCAATCGTGAAAGAGGGGATATGAGCAAATTCATGATGTTGTGAATTTTTCCGATAGCAAGACCATGATTTAATACATTTTAGAAAAATCTGAAGCTGAATGTTTTCCCATTCAAACACAGATTGTACCTAAAGTGATAGGTACAGCAATTATTATTGGTAACACTGACAAAAATGAAAAAAATATTAATTTTTTATTAATTTGTATGTATATGCACTATTATCCACTATGTAATATTTATTATACCTACTAGAAATGTATATATTTATATAAATTGTAAAGTATTCAAATGTAAATTATACGAAAGGCTCTGTTAGTAGGCATAAATAAATTTGTATATATTAATCCTGTTAATTATATGATAATAATTAGGGTGTTCAATAAGTACCTATTGAATAAAAACCTATGCATTCTGTATGCATAATATTTCATATTTTTAAAATAGTATATAGGTAATATCTATAATATTTGCTACAGTTAATAGCTGGTATTAGTTAGGTGTCTAAACATAAATTTCCCTAATAATTGTAATATTTTCGGTCATGGTGTTACCTATTTTTAAACTTTGAAATATGCAATTAAAAGCAATTATTATAAAACAGAGAGAGCTAAATCTTACTATAAATTATAAGCTTGTCGTCAAGATTGTGGACCGATGATGGAAAATTTTGCCTGCCTGAAAATTTGGCAGTTCTATTTATAATACTGAAATGTCACCCATAATGCAAGTGATTTCTGAGAATTACTCACTCGTTTAATATCATTTTCAGGAGTTCTTAATACTCCTGATATAAAACTCTTTTCAAATAAAAAAAAAAACCACTTGTATTCCTTTTTCAATTTCTAAAGCTGAAATTTTAGATATTAATGAATGCATTAAAATACATGACTCAAATTGTTTAGGTGTTAACAATTTAAGTATAATCTGTAATTGTGTATCTCTAAAATCTGCTTACTCTGTGAAATATCTCGGAATTACAATTGATGTTCTATAAATTTAAATTACTTAACAGTATTTTATTACCAAATACCATGCGGATAGTTTTTTGTGCCCTTGCACAATCTGTATATTCTTATGGAATCGGCGTGGGGTGGTACCTATGAAACACATTTAAGAATGTTAGAAACAACAATTAATTTTTTATTAAGAATTGCATTTAAAAAACCTTTTGGAACTAATGCTAACATACTTTATAGTGATTATAATTTGAGAACACTTAGGCAACAACATGATAAGGAAGTTTTTTGCTCAATTTATATTATTTAAATCATAGTGAAGTCTCTTTTAATCATAATGATCATACCCGTCAAAATAATAATAATGTTTTTAGATTAGGTAAGGGCAATACAGAGTTCGGGAAAGGGATCCGTTTTATATTAGCATTAGCATGTGTAACCGTTTTGGTATAAACATCAGTACTTTTAATAATTTTAATAATTATAAAAAGTATACTATTAATAAGGTTAATTTTTTATTGTAAAACTATATTTGTTACAATGTCTCAAGACTTTTTTTTTTTGTTTTTCTTATTTATAAGTAATGATTTTGCTTACTTTATATCACGTATAATGTTTCACGTTTATATTTGAATTTTTCTGCATATATTGTATATTTTTATGTCTTAATATTTGTAATTTGATAGGTAGGTTTAGAACTCTATGTCTCCACCACAAGCTTGCTTTTGGAAACATCATTTCATATAAAAATATTGCATTGTGTTTATATATATTTGAGAAATTAGAAATATATTTATTTATTTATAAAGCCCAATAGATTTTTCGTCATAACCGCATAGACTTATAATTATATTTTAAGTCTATGTTCATAACACTACTTGTTTCGAAGTTCCTGACAAAACGGGTAGACATTCCCGTATTAATCTTCTGACCAAAATATTGCTTCCAGAAAGAGAAAATTAAAATAAACGTTAATGTAAAACAATTAGTTGTCTAACTCCGCTCATGATCTAAAATACTTGGACCAAAAACAAAATATCACAAGGTAACAATATATAAATATTAAATATATTTAATAATTAAAAGAATCGAGAGAAATATCAAATTAAATTAATCGGTCACCATTAAAATGTATATAGTTGCTATACATTAAGCGTATTTATACAAAATAATACATAAATGATAATTATAATAAATATTATATTATCATGAAATAGTAGTTTTCGACTAGGTAGTCTAATACGGTAATACTGTTTAATGCGTTTTATTCATTAGTCCGTGTATGAATTATAACAAAACTATCAATAATAGAATACCTATATATCCTATATATATATATATACTATAAATTTTAATAATATTTATGCTATCAATTATTATGACTACCTGCGTGTAACTGTACAATGATTTCAATAAATTATTTGTTTTTTTTTTTATACAATCAATGAAATATGTATAAATTCTACCAAGATTTACATATTTAATTACAGAATTGTACATAATATGACTCGAAATTAATTTTGAATCATAAAATAATTAATTTCTTTGTAATTCGATTTTAATAATATGTAGGTAGTATAGTATTTTATAATTCAAAAATGAATACTTTTATCATCACTATAACCGAAGTACTTTAAAAAGTCAGTTTAAACTTTAAATAAAGTTTTATAAAACATTCTGAAAATTGATTCCACAGAGCACACTAATACTGATTAGACAATATCGTATAACACGTTAAAAAAATAATGTATGGAATAAACTATGAAAGTTTTTAATTAAAATACCACGTGAAACATAAACAAATATATGGACTGTCACGTGTATATAATATAATTATGTATTGTTGTTTCCAGAACATAATACATCATCTGAATTAAATATATAATCAAAAATAATAGTGAATTATTGACTAGAAATACTTATGTTCTATATTTACCAAGATTGTAAATAAATATTATAGATTAGAGTTAATTCAAAGAATGATTATAATATTATTCCCAACCAAATAAATAGGTAGGTAATACATCAACATTTTTTTTATCCATAATTTACTATTTGCATTTGTACAGATGAAAACAATTTTCAATATGATATTTAAAAATGACAAATAACAAAGTTAACACACTATTTTTAATACGCTTTGAAATAATAATTATATTTATAAATAAATTAAGTTTACGTTTTATGGTTGATGATTTTTCTATTTTTTTATTCCTAATTTCCATTATTTACAATATTCTCTTAGTTAAAAATAATGTTTCTATTAAGTACATAATATAAATATATTATATGAATCTAAAACAAATCGAAATTATAGAAATTATTACCTATATGTATTTAAAAATCTAAGTATAAGGTAGCAATAATTATTATTTTACATTTTTTTTGTTTATTTTTTTTTTTTTTTAGATTAAATATTGTTCAGTATTATACTATACTGCTAAAAAAAATAAACCAGCAAATAAGTACGCATAACAATTTATCAAAATATACATTTTCTATATTTATTAAGTATATTATAATGAGGTGCTTATATATTATTCAATCAACAATATAAAGTAGATAAGCTTAATATTTTTGTTTAGTTTTATAATAATAAGTATTACAATTATTATTGTATAGGTACCTACAATTAGTAGGTAGGTAGTAACATTGTGAACGGAATGTTTATTTATATATTAACAATATTTCAGAAAATAAAAATTATATACATAATAATTTCAATGCAAGTTTATGCTATTTTTTTAACTCAGTTAAGTTAAATTAATAAAAACAATAATACAAGTTTATAGTTAATAGTTATTTTTTTTTTTCTTAAAAATGAAATGAAATTAATGTTAAATTAAAAAAAATAACTTATTAAATTAAGTTCATTTCTTTTTGTACGAGTCAATATAACATTTGAGATATACAGGTATATTTAGTATCTATTGTTTTTTTGGAAATACAGTTATTTTTTAACTTTAAGCATTTTAAAATTTTTCAAAATCATTAACATAATATTATTGAAAATACTACAATGTATTTATAATAAATATTATTATAATTAAGAACAAATAGGTTCATAAAAATGCTTAGGTATCTACTCTTTCTTTAAAGTTCTAACAAATGGTTGCTCGTTGCAAATATATTCCTCAATTTATATTACGGGGAGGTTATTATATAATATATAGATAGATATTATTGTTTTATTTATATTTTCGGGAAATAAATAATTCTTATATTATAATACCTACCTAATTATTAGAAACGACAAAAACAACTTTATTTTAACAATAATTAAATTCATTTTAACAATAGACACAATATGAAATCAAAAGATATTAATTATTTCAAAATTAACTTAACTGAATTTTAACTAAAAGAAAATCATTATTTAAAAGTTAATACAACCAAAAATAAGTTAGGTTAATAAGTGAAGTTAACAAAAATTAAATATAAAAAGTTTAAATTAACTTAACTGTTAACATGATTATTTTTAAATTACTTTTAAAATATTATTAAATATTTTAAAATTTTTGGATTTTTATTTTTCTTATAATTTCATAAAAAATGCTTATTCAAACCCCCTTAATAATCGGATGTGTAGCGTCCTCTTAAGGAATTAACAAATTATTTGGCATTGAAACCATATAATGTAACTTTTATTTTTAGTAAATTTTGTATTTAGTACACTACTCAGAGGTAACATTAGTTGTATTGTATGTAATTATTAAGATTATTTTGTATTTACACTTTAATCGCTTTAAACTTTAGGTATCTTAAATCTATTATATCAGGGAATGGGATAAAATCGAAATTAACCGATTTCAAAACCAGATTCCTAAAATGTAAGTAGAACCGTAACAGAAGCCAGAATATTTTACCTAGAAACGAAACTGAACCGGAATCCAAATTATAAAACCGGTTAATATCGGTTCCAAAACTTTAATTTATTGAAATTTATAAATATGAATTTTTGTTTTTTTTTTTTAAATGCCTTTATTTTTAATGAAACATTACAGCACAACAATTATTGTTAAATACATGAACACAGAGAAAATAAAATACTATTTCATAATTTTACAATAGTCAACACCCGCTTAAAAAAATTCAATTTTAAATTTAAAATATACAAATGACCATGTAACCCGTATTTTGAGTATTTATATACAAATTAAAAGTTACCCTTTTGGGTAATCTTTAATCTCGCAAGATATTTTGAAATAACTTGAAAAATTCTGAAGTCAGGAAATCTATTTTTTATTTTTATTGAATTTTGGAGGGGGTCTTAACCTCCAAAACCCTAATTATATTTTCCCCTGTCGTAAACAAAACAATATTAATACACATGCGTTTTTAATGTTAACATAAAAAAAAAAAAAAACAATTTTATTGGGTTGTTAAAATTATTGATAGATACCTAGGTACCAAGAAAAAAAATACTTTTTAAGAACTGTTAAATATCGGTTCTGGAACCCAATCGAAAAATCAAAAACCGGAATTGAAACTGAAACTTTTATTTTCCAAAAACTTGAACCGGAACCAGAATTTATATTTCAGTTCGTTTCCAGTGCCCGATTTATATAATTTCCTAAGTTTGTCTGTTTGTTTATATAAAATATAAAATCCATACCTTAATAACACCAGAAATATTCGCATAGATATTTGTCATATTCTGAGACAGGTTTTAGTAACATTTTGAAAAAATAATATTAAAATGTATGAATAATATTTGTGTGCGAATGGATATACGTTTGGGGGAATGATACAGGGTCTGAAAATTCAGTTGTAGCGGGAATTTTTGTTTAAATTTATATCCCTCCCTCCACCATTAGGTACTATATGTTCTAATTACGTCACTGAATTCAGTACTCACACGATTTCGCGTTTCAAACTCCTACGCATTACCTTGTTTTACTGTGATCAAAGTGCACTAAAATTGTTTAGCGAATTTAAGTGTTTTTGCAATGAATGGTGAGTGGGTTGACCTCCGGCGGTTATAATAAAAATCTAAGTACTACATAATATATAATACATTATATAGGTACAGTTATTTGAAATTTTCAATTTAAATTTTGTTTAAATTAAAGTTTTTCAAAAGGATTGAAAATCAGAAAATGTTCCAAAATGTTTATTTAGGCTTTACTAGAGGTTTTGTACTCAAAACTCCGATTCAAATTCAAAGTTTTATAAGTTTTTTAATTTTTACCTATGTATTAATAATAGTAGCTATTTTATTAATTATAAAGAAAAATGGGATTAAAAATGTAGTCCCTCCTCATGAAATCAAATATACCACTGAAATAATAGTATAGTTTATACAATTATAAACAGTTTAACTTGCAAAATAAATTTAATGTAATAAAGTTCTATTAAATGGCATAACAGTAAGTAGTCGGGAGAATCCGAAGATCCACTAATGGTCCAAGTGTATTTTTGTTTTTGATTTATAAGTATTATAACTGCCTATATAGTATAAATACCTATATTTTATTAATATAAATTATTATGTTTATTATAGTATTGTCTAAGCTAAACATTACGAATATTTTATATTTTTGACTTTTGTTTAAAATATACCTAAGCACAATTTATAAACATCAGGTAATACAGTTATGGGATTTATAATAAACCAAAGATTCTGTTTTGCAAACAAATATATGATAACAATTAGTTCAATGGCTGATTTCTTTCTCGTTTATAATATAATGCATGTATTCGTATTTATGCTTAAAAGTTTAAATATGTATGTTAATGGTATTTAATATGTTTACTGATTTTAATAATCCAATATGGCCGCCGGCCCCTTCCCTTATGAAATTTCTAGCTACGTCACTAATTTATAAAAAGATATACCTAACAATTAATGACGATGTTCTTAAATGAAACACGCCACTCGTCCTCGTGGGTCGAAAACCGATAAATCATTTGAGAGAAATTTCGTCACTATAAAGCTGTAAATGTATATTGCATAGTACCAACTATTGAACCTCAAATAAAATAAAATAAAATACAGTAAAAATAAATTTAAAATCTCAACGCAAATACAATAAAAACATAACTAACACCTATACAAGTCTACCAACGTACCTATACAATTAATATTTAAAAATATTTTACATTTAATTTATTCAAAAAATATATAAGTATGTTTAGGTAAATAGTTATTAGATACCTACTATTAGTTGTGAAAAATGTTGTAGGTACCTACCTAGTTATTCTCTTCTAAAGCATTTTTTTTTTCTATGCAAGTAAGAAAAATTATGTGTTTGTAAATACATAAAATATATATAAAAAATATAATAAACGTAATATAAAATATATTAGTACCTATTACTCATGATTTGTACAAGCTGTGTAAAATATTTAATAAAACGGAAAATCTTTTATTTTATTGAAATGTATAAAAAATTCCCTAAAGTATAAAAATAAAATCGAAAACAAATTAATATTACAAAAATATTCAGAAATACCAAAAATTTCAAAAATTACAAAATAACATTTTCTAAATTGAATTGGTTCATGTTTCGAACTTAGTACCTACTTATATAGATATACGTATATAGTATATAGTAGCTACCACCTACTATATATCTATATATACCTATAGGTACTAACTATATATCTATATATCTTACGAGAAGCAGTCGAAAAACGAACTTTCAGTTATATATTCGATGATCTTCTCCGAAATGTTTATATTTTTTACAAATAATCTAAAAAACCATAAATAATTCTCATATTGCAATTTAAAAACCACAACATATACTTAATAATTTTGAAATTTTTAATTCATCACCTTTCGATTTCGCTCTGTATTTCATGAAACAAACAACAATTTTATTATTATTATAGGTATATTATGCCACTGTTTACTAGTTTTTAATCTATTCAATAATATCTATTCTGAGCCGGTACGTCGTGACGTTTGTTTAGTGATAAAACAGTGATGATAATCACGTGCACCGCCGTCATTGCGTACACACTCGATGTTTGTCGTAGTACCTATTTGCCCATCGCCTATTTTATTAGTTGGTACCTACTCGGTACGCATTGTACACAGTATAGTTGGAAACTCCACAATTGCCTATGGGGTCTGCAAATTGCTAAAACTAGTAAATAAAAAAATTACCAAATAAAAAAAACTCTAAACTTAAATTTAAACATGTTCAAAATTTCCCGAATATTAGAAGTAAATATTGAAAAAAAATTGGAGAAAAGTTTAATGTTCAATTAGTGGTCAATAAAAAAAAAAAAAAAAAAAAAAAAAAAAGTACAGTACAGTCACGCAATGTAAACGTGGAAGCACTTTGATCGTCGAATAGGATACTGCAGAATGCGGTGAATATATTTAATTTGAAAACAATGATAAATAATTTCTTCTGATAAAACAATTGTGGTCGGAGCTCAGCATAGGTTAGGTATAACGTAAATTACAATATAACTGACAAAAATAATTGAAAATAAATAATTTGTAAAAACAAATTGAAAATGTATGATGGATAAATCATATTAGTAAAGTATGTACTCCGTGAAAATGTCAAGTGTCTAGAAACATTGTTTTCGGAATCACGGTGTATAGTAACCATTTTCATCGAAAAGTTATGACCTCTCCAAAATAACATCCTGATCACATTTGCTAAAAAAAAAAAAATGGGTAAATATAAGTATCAATATAGGTGTACAGCTAGTATACATATAACGATTCGATCAAGTCTTCTAGTAGAAAATCGCTCCGCTCTGAATCTAAAATAACATACAATATATACCTACTTATCCAAAATGTGTTTTTAGTTTTTACACGGTCAAAGTATAAACATAGGTAATTCTTTTTTCAGCCGATTTAATTACAAATAAAAAATAAAAAAGTCGTCCAGATAGAGACGGTCCTCGGACAAAATAGTGTAGGTATAGGTACTATTATTGTTTTAAATTTTAAAGCAAAGTTAAATCATTGCATTCCAAAAAACGGTTCTAAACAAAGTTTTGTATATATAATAATAATATTTGTATAAAAAAAAATCGGTAATCATAACAACTTTATTGGTTATTTTGTTATTTCCCCTGCATTTATAAAATATTTCGATTGTAAAATGTAATTTTCATTTTTTGCTTAAGTAAACTAGGTACTATAAAAATCGAAAAATTACCTCTTTAGAGTATCAACTAGAACGATTTTTCTATCAAAATAAAATAGATTGTAAACTCCAAAAATCCTGTTCGACTCATAAACAACACATCATTTTCGCTCAGAATCTAAAAGGTCATTTAATGTCATACATATAAATATATCAATTACATCGCACCTGAAAAAGTTAATGAGCAAAAAAAAAAAAAAAAATATATTATTTTGCAGCGATCAAATAGGTTTATTATGTTGTGTGGTTATAGATTAGAACCTATAGATAGTCGAAAATAAAATAAATTTGCCTATTATTATTAATAGTCATAGATTAAATAAACACGTACCAAATAATTAATTTAATTTAAATGTATATTTATTCTACGTGTTTATATACTGTAGAAATTATAGTAACCACTGGCCAGTAACTAGTAAGTTATATAGGTAGTTGTTTATAAATGTAATTTAAACATAATTTTCAAATAAAAATATTAATTATTATAACCAATTTATATTTTATATTGGGTTATAATTTATTTACATTATTTTTAATAAGTGTATAAGAAATTTCTAAAAATCCATATTATCCTATATATATATAGAAATCGTAATTCCCAGGACAATGACATATTATTGCATAATTTGGATAATAACAAGTCTTTAAGTAATTCTATGCATTTTTTTTTTTTTTTATAAATACGCGCCTATTTGATAATTTATTTAAGTAAATAAGTTACAAGTCAATATACTTAGGTATATAATATACTATATAATTACATATATTAATTAAGAATTATTAGATCCTGAGCGAAGGAAGGAATGTATTGATTTTACAATGATGTGTTTTTAGATTCTGAGCGTAGCGAGGGAGCTAGTGGTTTTACAATGATGTTTATTTTATTTATTTATTTTTTTTTTTTTTTTTTCACTGTTAACAAATTTACTACCAGAAGGAGTAAGTTGGGTCCTCTTTAAAGTACAAACTAAATGCAAATCGTTACTAGAAAATAATGCTACTTGAAATGATTAGAGCACTTTTTTTCATTGAATTTTTGGGTACAGACGTAAAAAAAAATAAAAAAAAGCCGATCAGTAGGTTGTGGAAGCACTTCGCTCGTCGGGTGTCAGTATTGGTGGATGCACTTCGCTACTGGGTAGGGTACTTTTGGTGGATGTATTGAATTTGAAAGCAATGATAAATCATTGCATTCAATAA